>ML677350.1:36034873-36079306 GCA_007922305.1 Dermatemys mawii | reverse complement strand
TATCTATCTATCTATCTATCTATCTATCTATCTATCTATCTATCTATCTATCTGCCATCTCTGAACACAGTACAAATTGATTATATATGGAGTCTTTTACACAAATTATTATTATTTTATTGCTATATATTTGCATGGCAACAACAGCCTGCTAAATACTCATCTCCATAATCACATCCTTTCCAAAATGCTGCCTGGAGTTAAATAATACAAGCCATCAGAATTGGAACGGATGGGAAATCCCACTAGCCGCCCTCCTGAGTGATGTTTTCAGGGTTTGTAGTATCTGTGAAACATAAAAAGGGGCTTTGCTCAGACTCACACACACAAATGCCTTTTAAGGGGAGAAGGAAAATGCCTTCTCTAAATTTCCAGTGATGAAACATTGAGGTCACAAAATTGTGCAGTGTCACAAGACTGCTTTTGGGTTTTTTCTTTAATATTACGGGACGGGGCGGGGTCTTGGCTGCCTCAGTCCCTCCCTAATATCCACACCTCCAACAGAAACCATAAATAGTTTGCTCTGAGGCAGCTCCTTAGCAGAGAGATATTGCAAATTGCACAGAGCAAAAAATTACAGAGGCGGCTCCAGATATTCTATTGCGTGGGAAGCAAATATACGACATCTGAGAGATCTTCAACGACTTAATTAAGAAGGGGGCAGTGGGAGCGGGGTGTCTTGACATTCTGAGGCATTTGCCAAGGACCATGGAGAGCAAAAAGGTAACTACAGCAGATCTTTTTCTCCTTGCCTTTATATTTTTAGTCTGCTTAGAAATGGTTTTGTTGTTCAGTGCGTGCCTTGGTTTGAACATGGTTACGTGTGTTCATCCAGCATTTATACATTCTGGGTTAGCACCACCCAATTTATCTGACTTGTGAAACCCTTGGCTTGGCTTGTTGAAAATGTTTTGAATCGTTGGGCATCCCATGGCAGGAGGTGAATTTACCGATAACATCCTGGTGTTTGATTATTATTACTTTCTCTTTTACTATTTTATTTGTGTGCCTTTTGAGCAGAAGAAAGCTCTGTAATCAAACACTGAATGTGCATGAGGGTGAGCCTTTGCTATAATTATTTAAGGATGACTCTGAGAAAGTGGCAGCCGTACGGGATGCACAGTGCAGGGGGATGGGGGAGGAGATGTTTATGTAGGGTTGTTGCAAGTCATGGCATTTGTTTGCGTCCATTTTTTTGGTTGTAATTTTTCCAGATACAGTGGACCCTCACTATAGCCTGTGTCTCTATAGCCCGGGTTTGCGTGCAGCACAGTCATGGCAATGAATCCCAAATTTAAGTATTTAAATTGGGATCCGTGGCAACACGAACCCAGGGCTATAGTGAGGGTCTGGTGTATTGCTTTCCTTGTCATGTTTTATTTCGCATGAGATCTATTGTGGTGGCCGAATGAGAGCCATTTGTCTATACGTTGACCGAGATGACAATGTGTTCATTAGAAGAAAAGGACAATTCCTCTTCAAGGCTTTTGAAGGCCATTCTTAAAGAAAAAATGAGTGGCCTTCAGATTTCAACCAAGAGAACATGGTAGATTCACTCCCTTTCACGACACTGAACTAGAGAGCCTTTGTGGGCAGCATCGTTGATGGACGTCCTTGTATGTTGTGTGCATTAATCTGTGACTGAATCAATTGTGCGTATTTGAGAGCATCAAGGATAAAAAGCAGGCAATGGTGGCTGGGGAAGAGACAGGGAGGGAGGGCAAGTGGCAGCAAATAATTGACTGAGGCTGGCACTCATTGAAGGATACCTGGGGGTTACTGCTTTCGTAGGGATATTCAAGTAGCCATCGGTTTATAAAACCAAACCTTTCTTTCCCTTTTTTCTGGGAGAAGAGGAAAGTGTGAGGGCGTGAGGGAGGTAGCTCCGAACAAGCAGCCCAGTCAAGGTCATTTAGAGGAGATGAAAGAATCTGCCCTAGTTAAGGTCAATGAGTGCTACTGTTCTGGGTTTCCATCCAATGAAAAGAGAGAAAACAGCTGGGAAATGTCTTCTCCTGATAATATACATGCAGTCCAGATACCATTGTCGCCCACTGTGAGAGAAAGGGGTATAGGTGGTATTTTGAATTCCCCGCCAGCATCTAAACCTCAATCCTGTCACTGTGGTTTGTGTAGATTCCACCTAGGTATTTCTGAGCTCCATGGATATGTTGCTGTCTGGAGAGAGTATACATTAGATCATAATCCTATCACTGCAGGACCAGATGGGGTGAGACTATGTCATGTATACTTGAGTGTACGACTGGTTGGGTAAAACAAAGAAAGAGATTAAAAAAGGCAGGAGGAATGAAATGTGGTATAGAACATATAAGAACTGTACCATATATAGCATATGTGCGTATATTATGTAACCAATGCCTGTGTTATATTGTGCCCAGATGAGTTCTATGGAGCTGGAGACCAGGCCTGGACATTGAGTAAGCCAGGGCAATGAGGATGCTCTTTTGGTTAAGGCACTGGACTGAAAAATGGAAGATCTGGATTTTGTTCCCAGATGCACTGTGACCCAGGGCACTTATTCTCTTTGTACCTCAGTTCATCATCTGTAACATGGAGGGATAATAATTCCTACCTCATAGCGGTGTTGTGAGGATAAATCCATCAATATCTGTGAGATATTTGGGCGCTAGCTGGTGCCACTTGAAAACCTCTCCATCCAACAAGCTTCTAGGTGACACTAATCTAGGCCTTGTCAGAACTCATTGACCCCCACGGAGTGAGAGAGCAGAGATAAATCTGAGTCTTCTACATGACAGCGCAGAGGGAAACAGGTCTCACCTTGTAGCACTCCCAATCTCTGCTGGCCCCAGGCAAGGGAATCAGAAATTGGGGATGGAGGTACTATACTGGTCTCCACAATATTCCCAGTCCTCACTGGCCTTAACGAGTGAAAACTAGGGCTGGGAAGGCACATTGTTAACACTGTTGGAAGAGCTCCCAGCCCCTAGTGATTGAGAAACCAAAGAAGGGTATTAAGGATGGAACTTTTGAAGTGTTGTGAACTCAAAGCATTTGAAAATTATGAGTCAGCATCCCCCAAAATTGTGAGATTTTAAAACTATGAAAAATGTTGCACAGTTTTTATTTGGTTTTTGGTTTCTGAGCCCTTAGAGTTCACATGGGTCATATTTTCCAGCTTTGGTTGGCAGCCAGGGCTAGAAACATACTTTTTACTTTAATGAAAACTGAGATTCTGAGATAATCACTTGACTCCAGGAGCTGGGGCTTTAAGAAATAGGTGAAATATTGAGAGCCTTGTGATAAAAAAATCACAAAGTTGGCAATACTGACTTCTACCCTGCCATGCAGAGTTCTAACATTATCAGCCCTTGGTTCAGGGAGTTATCCCTCACGGCACTGGATCTGGCCTCCACTGTAATAAAGGTATTAATCCAAGGAGTACTAAGACTTATGTTTATTTAGTAGCCCCAGTCACATGACATGGGAAATGTTTACAAAACATGCCAGGAGTCAGAATCTACTTCTAAATGAAGCATATCAACCAAAAAATAACACCCAGTAGCTAGTACAGCCAATTAAGAAATGCAAATAGAGGATGGAGACCAGGTGTATACCTAGAACCTCTTACAGGTGAGAGAACCATCCTGTCTCTAATTCAATATCTGTCAGTGAACTTCAGTGGGTCTCTGAACTTCTTGTTCTCAGAACAGTTCCTCCTGCAATGGCTTGTTGAACTGCTGATGTGACTCCAACACTTCACATTTGCTGTATCTGTTGTCCATTGTCACTGACTGGGTGCACATGTGTTCAATTGGCCAACATAGGACCATTCTCAGTGTCACTCTGGGTATCTTCAAAACCTGCGGCACCAGTGTCCTGCTTGGATTTGTTTAGATGTTTTCTGTTCCTTTAGTAGGACTGGTTCTTGGAATGTCCGTGCCATACGTGGATAGTTTGCTTTTACCTTGGCAGGCTCCTAGCCAATTTTATTTTATTTCTGACCCCATTCAATCAGAATGTGACACACAGGGGTGTCCAGTCACGTGACAGGACTGACAATACATGTGCTCCCGTGAATAGCATTATATTCAGTATTCTCGGCCCATGTTGGCCCAGAAGAATGAAAGATTGAGTCTGGGGATGGAACCCTACCCTCCCAAGTGACCCATAGGGGGCACTAGATTTGACTTCTGAGGAGCTCTTAGCTGGGGTTGTTGTGTTAAACAGAAAAACAATTTGTGCAGAAAATGTGAAAAAAATAATTAAATGACGGATTTTTCCCTCTCTCTCTTCAGAAAATTACTTGTCCCCTTCTCTATGCCGTTTCCATTGCGGCCATTGGATCGCTCCAGTTTGGATACAACACGGGTGTCATCAATGCACCTGAGAAGGTGAGAGAGAGCCCTCTAGGTTTTAAGGTATCCGGGTGGTCTCATCTCTTCCATAGAGCTCATTCTCCCTCAAAAAATGGTGCTGAGGATCAGCTTAGGGGCAGTGGGAGAGGGAAGGTCTTCGAGAAGCTAGTGCATGAATGGTTTGTCTCTCCTGTTTGACGTGCAAAGGAAGAGAAAGGACCATCCCTTTTATTGCAAAGGAAGAGGAGGAAGAGGGTCACCTTTATGTTTTGGTGAGGAGAGATGGAGTAAAGAGCGTCATTATCCCACTTCATGTACAGGGTGAATAAAGGTAGAGGGGTCAGTGTGCCATTTCAGGCAGGTAGGGAGTGATGGGGTCCTCCCATTTATAAGATACCGCAGGAGCGGGAGTGTGAATGGGGTCTCTGTTCTATTGAGACATCCAGAGGGAGAATTATGACGGGACGCCATCTTGTTTGAGGCAGTTGGAAGCCTTGTCCCTGCATGTTTTGGATATAGATAGAGGGAAAGCTTTAAAGTGAGGTATCCCTGGCTTCCAAAGTACATAGGAATATGGGAGTGAAGATGTTCTCCTCATTTTGTGCATGCAGAGGGAGGCTGGAGTGGAGTTTATGCCTCTGTTGTGCAGTAAAGGGGAAAGGAAGGGAAGGCCAAACTGAAACATTGACATAGAGGAGACATTAGAACCAGGAAAGGGGAGGGACTGGGCACATGAAGAGTTTGGGGAGAATCTATAACCCTCCTGCCAATCTAGTTTTCTATGCAGATTCCACCCCTTTAAAAGAATTTACTTTGGGGAATATCCCCACCAAAATGATGTGTCCCTGCTGCCAGTCTGCCATTGTTCAAACCACAGGAACCTTCTCACCCTTCCTTCTGGATCAGGATGAAGCATGCTGGCAGGAGTGGGGTCTGTTCTGAGTCACAGAACAGCCTTTCAGGGGTTGGAGGGAACAGCAAAAAGCTGAGAGAGGACAGCATGAGAATATGGTTTCCTCTGTTGATTTTGGGATTCATCTCTCAGGCTTTCTTTCTTTCTTTCTTTCTTTCTTTCTTTCTTTCTTTCTTTCTTTCTTTCTTTCTTTCTTTCTTTCTTTCTTTCTTTCTTTCTTTCTTTCTTTCTTTCTTATCTAGTTTCTTATTAAGCTCAAAGTGGGGGCTTGATGGGGGATGTGACTGTCTGGGGGAATTCCGACCAAGTAATTTGTAAATTACACCACCAAGAAAAAAAAGAAAGAAAGAAATGAAAACTGGTGGCTTTTTTTCCTCGTAAACCAGATGAGCTAAACCACATGCAAAAAAGTGAGTCATGTCTACCACATCTACCCTGTCTCCCGGAATACAGATGTCATAACCAGAAAAGGGAGGGGAGATGGGGAGGTGTGGTCAAACTAGTGTCTTGCTGCCACCTGCTGGGGGCACAGGATGTGAAACTTGGGCCCTGCCACACTTTGTAATTGGACAGGGTATCCAAAAATTTAGCAACAGGAAAAATTCTCTTGCCTCTTATCTCATCCATCCTAGAAGGCAATGCAGGATAGTTTCCTGGAGTGCTTCAGGATTTTATTCAGTCCCTTGGGAAAACTATTTCACAGTCTCATATACCCCTCACCGCTGGGGAATGTTTCCTAATACCAAAAATTTTCTCATTTGTGAGAGAACATTTCCCTTTGCTCATTTTAGTCCCATTGCTGCTGTTTCTCCTCACTCAGACCTATCGTCTCCTGAAGCACCTTCTTTGCTATCTACATCCTTCTGCTACTTACAGAGAGTTAGTCTCATTTCCTTAATCATCTCTTGCCCAGTCTCATCATACTAAGTAAGTCTGTCTCTCATCCTCTTAGCCATGTCCTTCTGCTCTTCTCTGAGCTTCTCAGAACCTTTGGGTTCCTCCTCAGCTGTCCTGACCTACCTTAGCTTCTCTACTTCCAAATTTCTGAGATCTCTCTCCACCACCCTGACTTTGTGACAAAAGAACCTCCTGACCTTATATGTACATTATGTTTCACAGTACATTATATTTGATTGTAACTTCCTCTCTCCTCCCGTTTCTGGGGGGTGTTTTCTCCCATGCAGATTATTCAGGCATTCTTCAATCAAACACTGGAGTCACGGAGAGGGACCCCAACCTCCTCAGAGCTTCTGACCTCGCTGTGGTCCCTTTCTGTCGCCATCTTCTCTGTGGGAGGGATGATCGGCTCCTTCTCTGTTGGACTTTTCGTCAACCGATTTGGAAGGTACATTGGGAAGGAGGTCTAAGCCACTATGGAGTTTGTTTCTCAATTATGGGATATTGGAAGGATTAGGAGAAATTATTTCTCTCCAAAAATTGGACCAATGGAACAGAGGAGGAGGGTAGGCTGAGGAGAAGGGACTGATTCCTGCAAGGGCAAGACAGTGGGAAAGAGAGAAGAAAAGAAGCAGACTAAGGGAGTGAGGCACAAAGGGAAGGCTGAGTGGGGAAGCATGCCCCCGGGAAGGGGGATCTAGTTGGGCATATTACTTCTGCAAGTTCCTCCATATAATTGCCCATCAGTAACCCCTGGCCTATGCTATTGTCTCTCTCCTGGGCAGGCGGAACTCCATGCTACTGGTGAACATCCTAGCCATTGTGGGTGGCACCCTGATGGGCTTCTCCAAGATGGCGAAAGCAGTAGAGATGCTGATCCTTGGCCGCTTTATCATTGGCCTCTTTTGTGGACTCTGCACTGGCTTTGTGCCCATGTACATTAGTGAGATCTCACCCACCGCCCTGCGTGGCGCCTTTGGCACCCTCCACCAGCTGGGCATTGTTGTGGGCATCTTGGTGGCACAGGTAAGCCTGATACTGACTTTCTCAAGGCCTGGTTGGGAGGGCACTGATGGTTTTATGGGCTAACAGGCTGCTCCACGGGTATCATTAGAGGAGGATGAGACCTCATGGACCATTTTGTAGTTGCCATGGGGAGGAATAAGTGGGTTGAATAGCTAACTGACCATACTGCTGTAATTCTTGAGAGGGAGAAAGGGTGAAGACTTAGTTTTCAACACAGAAAAATATCTCATAATATTTCTTTCTCTTCCTATTCACTGGATTAGATTTTCGGCTTGAAGGAGATCATGGGGAGTGAGAGCCTCTGGCCACTGCTTTTGGCATTCACTATCATCCCAGCCATCCTGCAGTGTGCTGCTCTGCCCTTCTGCCCTGAGAGTCCCCGTTTCCTGCTGATCAACAAGATGGAGGAAGAGAAAGCGCAAGCAGGTGTGTGGACACTTCTAAATGACATCACAGGACAGTTACCAGCCAGCCCAGTCACCACGGTCCTCCCAGCCTGCACTGAACTTAGGGGAATGGAAGACTAGGAGTGATATGAGAACCTGGATCTCCTGCATGATAGAGTAGACAGCTGATCCCCAAAGGTCACCAGATTTTACCTCCGCAGTAACCCCAACCTGCACCAGGTCCAGGATGTATGAGAGACCTGTAATTGACCCGGGGTCTCCTGCATAGCAGTGCAAAATGATAGAATCATAGAAATGTAAGAGTGGAAGGGACCTAGAGATGTTGTCAAGTCCACCCCTCTGTGCTGTGGCAGGGCCAAATATACTTAGACCAGAGGTCGGCAACCTTTCGGATGTGGTGTGCCGAGTCTTTATTTATTCACTCTAATTTAAGGTTCCGCTTGCCAGTAATACATTGTAATGTTTTTAGAAGGTCTTTTTCTATAAGTCTGTAATACAGAACTAAGCTATTGTTGTATGTAAAATAAATAAGACTTTTAAAATGTTTAAGAAGCTTCATTTAAAATTAAATTAAAATGCAGAGCCCCCCCGCCCCCGGACCAGTGGCCAGGACCCGGGCAGTGTGAGTGCCACTGAAAATCAGCTTGCGTGCCGCCTTCAGCACGCATGCCGTAGTTGCCTACCCCGACCTAGACCATCCCTGACAGGTGTTAGCCCAACTTGTTCTTAAAAACTTCCAGTGATGAGGGATTCCACAGCCTCCCTTGGAAGCCTATTCCAGGGCTTAACTACCCTTATAGTTAGAAAGATGTTTCTAATATTTAACCTATATCTCCCTTGCTGCAGATTAAGCCCCTTGCTTCTTGTCCTTCCTTCTTCCTTCTGATCCCTATGAGGCATCAGGCTTGCCCTTGAGGGTGCTCCCAATACATTCCTGATGAGAGTAATAAGCTTAGATTTTACATGGCCTAATGCAGAATGATAGGGCCTAGGACAACAGGTTTGGCCTCTGCAACCCTATCAACCCTCCCAATCTTTGGAAAATAAAGTGATTGAGACTAGGAAAACATGTCTTCCTCATGGTATCATGGGACTCAGCCTCTGCTGTGCTCCTAAGTAGCCCGAAGGTGAGTGTGTGAACAGGAGCAGGAATCAAATGTAGGTCTCCAGCTCAGAGGCACAGATCACCAGGCCTGACATCTACTGTGCTCCTAATACATTTAGCTTCAGGTCGAATAGGAGGCCAGGACCAGGAATAGAGCATCAATGTGTCTCACATAGCCAGCCAGAATACTAACTTCTAGGGTGTCCAGTCTTCACAGTCTTTTCTCCCCCACGGAGACTTGGAGACTAGGGCTGGGAGTGGAACTCAAGCCTCTCGTAGGTGCAGCATGTAAATTGATGACATCTCATGTATTCGGTGTGTGGTTCCTCCCTGCAGTTCTCCAGAAGCTCCGTGGTACACAGGATGTGTCCCAGGACATCCAAGAGATGAAAGAGGAGAGCACCAAGATGTCCCAGGAGAAGAAAGCAACAGTGCTGGAGCTCTTCCGCTCACCGAATTACCGCCAGGCCATCATCATTGCCATCGTACTCCAGCTCTCCCAGCAGCTCTCGGGCATCAATGCTGTAAGTCAGCTTCCTGTTTCACTTCTTGGGCTCAGTTCTCTTGCTGCTGCTTATGGGTGTCTCCCACTGACTTCAGTGAGAGTCAGCCAGATACAACAGTCAGAGAATCTGGGCTCCAGGCTTCCATGGCCTGTCTTCAGCTGAGGTCAATTTTTGTGATACTCCCTGCCAAAAAGTGCCCCCTGAAATATTCAGCAGCCTTATGACCTCATCAGGCACTGAAGGCATGTTATAGCTCACCCCTGGAAGCAGGTCACTTGGAGTCAAAGGAGATTCATAAAACTTTCAGTGACCTCAGGAACTCGTCAGGATCTGATTGTGTTTTATAGCCCAGCTCTAGAAAGGGGCTGCTTGGCACATCAAAGGAGATGTTGTAGCTAAGAGCTAGGATGATCACCTGCATTTCAAGGACAACTATCTGAACAACAGGGAACAAAGATTATTTTAAAGGGACCCTTCCCTACAGTGTTTGTTTTTCTCATGGAAAATTGTTATCCCTGTGTATGACAATGTCTGGTCCTTGCATGATCATGGATTGAAATATATACCTTTTTGTCTGAGCTCTTATTGGACCTCTGGAGAGATAGGCATGAAAATAAGGGGCATCCCTTCAGATGCAGGAACTTGTAACTGTATCCAGTTGCTTCTTCTGCTCCCAGGTGTTTTATTATTCCACGGGGATTTTCGAAAAAGCTGGTGTCAAGCAGCCTGTCTATGCCACCATCGGTGCTGGTGTCGTTAATACGGTCTTCACTGTCGTATCGGTAAGTAGCGCTGCAGAGAGCGGTTGGTGAGATGATGGCTGGTGTTGATCCGCATGGAGGGAGATTTGGGAAAAAATAGTTGACGTTAGTTATCTGGGAACCAGTTTTTTTCTCTTCAGCCCAACTTTGGTTGAGATTTGCAGAAGAGAGAGAAGAGACACAAAGGGAAGTGTGCAAGAGCAGGAGACGAGATCAAGGCAGAAGGAGGGAAGATGAGCATGCTAGAAGAAGGAAAGAGAGAGAGAAGGGTGAGGTAGAATGATGCAGAAGAGATGTGGGCAAGGGTAAAAATCAGAGGAAGAAGAGGGGGAGAAAAGAGTGGGGAAAGAGATAGAAAAACGCTAGATGAATGGGTAGGGAGAGGCATAGTAGCCTATGTCCCCATCCATTTAGGCTGCCACTGACCCCATGAGCACTAGAGAGGTGGAGGTAAACAGCAGATAAACCCCTTGGGGAGCGGGGTGCAGAGCTTGTCATGATGTGGAGCCAGCCCCTTTGGCTGTTGCTTTCTAATCTAATGTTTTTCTCTCCTGCCACTGTTGCAGCTGTTCCTGGTGGAGCGTGCAGGGCGCAGGACCCTTCATTTGGTTGGCTTGGGTGGCATGGCTCTCTGTGCTGTTCTCATGACCATTGCTTTGACACTTAAGGTGAGTTGACGGCAATCAAACGGCCCATTCTTGTAGAGTTGAGAAGTTGTTAGGGATGCGGAGGGAAACTGAAGGGACCCAAAGGGAAAGGAAAGGGCATCTTCAGAGGGATTGGGGTGAGTACGGAGACTGGGGACTCTTGAGTATAAAGAAAGGACAATCTATAGTGGGGGTACAGCTGGGATTAGGGGGAATATACATTGTCATACAGCAGGAATTATATACCATGATTAAGGATATAGAGATGTTGGAGCACATGTTCTGTTATCCCGTGTTTTCTTGTCAAATTACAGCTATTTATGTTTCCCTCCCTTGCAGGATGTCATTAATTGGATCAGCTATATCAGCATTGTTGCCATCTTTGGCTTTGTGGCCTTTTTTGAAATTGGCCCTGGTCCTATCCCCTGGTTCATCGTGGCTGAGCTCTTCAGTCAAGGTCCCCGTCCTGCAGCTGTGGCAGTGGCTGGTTGCTCCAACTGGACCTCCAATTTCTTGGTGGGAATGCTCTTCCCCTATGCAGAGGTAAGGACACAATCTGGAAAGCACTCTGTTGATCTGATCATTAGCTACTGTTAAAAGTTTATTGCAGCTTAAACAACATTCCCATTCCTTTACTTTTGCTTAATATTTATCATCCACAAATAGCTGGACACTTAGTCAACATAGGCAGTCAACAAAGCCCCGTTTGAGAGCCACAATTTTTGTCAGTCATGATAGCATTCAAAGTTCAGAATCAAGCTTTAAGAAACCCTTAAATGGCCTGGGATGTTCCTCTAAAAATGCTGTGTTAAAAGCAAATAAGCTCATATTTTGGGGAGGGTGTTGAGATTCAGAGCTTAGGAGATAATGACTGTACCTTAATTTTAGGCCTATGCACTTTTCAAATTATAACCTTTCTTTTCTTTCTCGCCTGTAGAAATTGTGTGGTCCCTATGTCTTCATCATCTTCACTGTTTTCTTGGTCATCTTCTTTGTCTTCACCTTCTTCAAAGTCCCAGAGACAAAGGGCAGGACTTTTGAAGACATCTCCAGGGGCTTTGAAGGACAAGCGGAAGGAAGTGGCACCATTGCAGCAGTGGAGAAAAGCCCCATGGTGGAACTGAAGGGCATAGATTCTGCTAATGATGTTACCTCAAATATTTAACGCACCCCTTCTTGACCCTTTTTCATTGTTAGAGAAATAAGTGGAAAATCTTTCAAGGATTGGGCAGAGAGATACGTCAGGGGAAAATCTAGGACAATTTAAAAAAATTGCTGCTATTTTATTCTTCCCTTTGCACCACTCCCTTCCACATTTCTGCCAAGCCCTGCCAGTGTTAAGATGGTCTGAAGTGGGGAGGTCTCATCTACTTTCAGCACTTGAGGGCATCAGGAGCTACAGCAAAAATAACCTCATCTCCACCTGCTATGCACTTGAGGAGGAGAACGTATGGGCAATATTTTTGCTGCTCTCACCTTTAATTGCTCCTAGGGATTGAGGTATTTTTGTGCATAGCAACCTCTTTTATGTTTTTTAAACTTATTATTATTTTTGTATAGTGAGCTAAAGTAACCAAACAACTCGGCAGTGCCGTCTCTTCCCACTTTTACTTCAGTTCCACCGTGTGTCTGCAGTATTACACTGGAATTTAATATAATTACCAAAATGCAAAAAGCCATCATGTCATATTTACTGTCTGGTGGGTGCCTCAGGAGAAAGGGACCAAGCTACCAGAGAAGTATTTTTTTCCCTTTGCTTTTTGTACAGCTGGTTTGAAAGTTCAGTTTTACATTGGTTTATTTATTTATGTGTCCGTTTAGTTGTAAATATTTATTTTTTTAATATGTAAAGATATGTACAGATAACGAAGCAGAAGATGTATATGGTAAATATTTTAAGAGATGATACTGTAGGTTTGAGGTGCAATAAAACTGTAAAGCAGAAATGTGGTACTAAAGAGAAAAATTGCTCTCTGGTTGGTACATGAGATGGAGCTGATTATGCACAGCTCCATTAAAGGACATTTCTGTCCTCCACACACAAATTTAAAAAAATAAGTACTAGAGAGAATAAGCATGTGACAATATTTGTATACATTCTTGTGTCCACCAAAGTTCGTATGTTCTTCAGTACTTTTTGGTGGCTCTGTTAAATAATGGTCACAAGGATTACTTGAAAATTGCAGTGTTACAGCAAAAGGGCATTGTTACTTGACACTATTTTCAGTTACTATTAGTTCTTGTGGAGGCTGTGTGATTATTTCAGGCCAGACGCTGACTCATCCAACTCTCTTTTCTTGAAATTTGGCTTCTCTGTTCCTCTTTTCTAACAGTAAAGGAAGTCTGAAAGAGACAGATTGTAATTTAAAGAGATGTGTGTATAATTTTTTCCCCAAAACTGTATATTCTTATCAATTGTTCCTATAGTTAAACTTTAGACAAAGGCACGTAGCATGAACCTTCTGGACACAGGACTAGTCATCCAAGACACGAAGGATTCTGTAAAGTAGGGTGACCAGATGTCCCAATTTTTGTTTTTTTTCTTATATAGGCTCCATTACCCCCCACTTCCTGTCCTGATTTTTCACATTTGCTGTCTGGTCACCCTACTGTAAGGGTAGAAAAGAAGGAATAGAGACCAAAGCTCCTGAAACTTGATAGGCAGACAGAAAGATGTTTAGTCTATGGCTCTAGGGGAAATTTTTGCTACAGGATCTGGGCTGTCCATTCTGGATGCTCCGGGGACTACTGTAATATATTGTGTGTGTATGTGTGTGTATGTGTGTGTGTGTACACTACTGCCCTCTACTAGATGGGATATGTCAGACACATTCAGTTAATAATGGTCCCTCCTCTTGTCTCTTAGGGCTGGGCTACACGACGGGGCGGGGGAGAGAGGGAGGGTTGACCTAAGATATGCAACTTCAGCTACATGACTAGTGTAGCTCAGGAGTCAGCAACTTTTGAGAAGCGGTGTGCTAAGTCTTCATATATTCACTCTAGTTTAAGGTTTCCCGCGCCAGTAATACATGTTAACGTTTTTGGAAGGTTTCTTTCTAGAAGTCTATAATATATAACTAAACTATCATATGTAAAGTAAATATGGTTTTTAAACTGTATAAGAAGCTTCACTGAAAATTAAATTAAAATGCAGAGTCCCCAGACTGGTGGCCAGGACCTGGGCAGTGTGAGTGCCACTGAAAATCAGCTCGTGTACCGCCTTTGGCACCCGTACCATAGGTTGCCTATCCCTGGCATAGCTGAAGTCTCAGTATCTTAGGTCGACTTACCTGGCCGTCCCCACAGCGGCAAGTTGACCATGGTCGTTCCCCCGCCGATTCCGCTTACTCCTCTCACTGAGGTGGAGTACAGGAGTTGATACGAGGATTGATAGATCACGTCTCATCTAGACGTGCTAAATTGATCCCCAATACATCCAGCGCTACCCACCGATCCGACGGGTTGTGTAGCTGTACCCTTAGTTACCAGAGGACTGAAAAGTTGCTCTAGCTTAGCAGAGCAAGACTTAGCGCATATAATATATTTGAATTGGAGGGTTGAGAGCTCTGTTTCACTGAATGGAATACTCAGTAGGGAGAAAGAAGGAGAGTCCAATGTGATTAGGCCCATTGACACTCCATCAACATTTGTGTAGGAAATCCAAACTCAAACTCCAGCAATGAGTACCTTTGCATTTTTGGACTGAAACAAACACTGGACCTGAATTAATAGCCTGGGTCCATTTACACCAAAGCTAGAATCGTATGGCTGGACTTCTTATAACACGCAGCAGGGAAGTTAATATGCCTGACCTCATCATCCCATAGCTGGCTAAAGAAAACAAAAATACTCCCTAAGTTATCTGAGGACACATCTTGTCTATTGCCCCCAAGAGCCACACTCAAGGTTCCTTACGATGTATTGTCAGGGTTTGCTGTAGTCTGAATTTTAAATGACTCAAGTGATGGAGCCTCCACCCCTTCCCTTGTGGACAATGATTGCAAAGTCCAGTAAGTTTTGCTGCTGGGAAATATTTCCTGTGATTTAACAAGAGCATTTCCCTCCTTGCTCAATTTCATCAACTTACTCCTAGTTCTTCCACCCACCCGCACCCTCCTCTGACTTCCTCTCCCTCCTTGCTGTTTACGTCTTTCAGAGTTTGTAGACAGTTATACTCCCCTCTGTCATCATTTGGCTAAATTATACAGATTTTGTTCCTTTGATTCTCCTCATAACTCTGATCCCTTAATCATTCATGGAAGATACAGCTTTCTGGTTGTATGTCTGTATCTAAGGAAAGGAAATTCCCCTCCAGCTGGGCATTAGATCATTGCATATGACACATGAGGGTGTGTGTATAATGCCTTGGACTCTCATTCTATCTTAGTCTGTCTCTCTCTCTCTCTATGTCTGCATTATGAGTATTTTTGATGGGTTTTATATACTTATCATTAATTTGTGATTGTGTTATATGTTTCTAAAATAAAAAGTGTGGATGTAAATATTGCATATCTGCTTCTGGGTTTATTACCTCCCCTCATTCCAAACCAGTAATAGCACCAGTCTTTGGAACATTCTGCCAGTGCCCCTCAGTTCTGCCCTACAGCCCCCCTGCTGTCCCAGTCCAAGGCTCCTCTCACAGCCCTGCAAATGCCCCTCAGTCCTGCCTTGCAACCCCCCTGCTATTCCAGTGCTGGGCTTCCTACGTCACTGTGGTGCTGACTGGCCAATGGTAATGTTTCTCTCAGCCCCTGCGTATATGTCTTCTAGAAATTCACTTCTCTACATTCCTCTTCATGAAGATGTTAAAAAGTGGGGTTTCCCTGTGCTGGTCTGTCCAAGCCATCTGCAGGTATCTTCTAGTGAGTCTTCCCCTCTGAGGCCTAAACTATACTGGTTAGGTTGATGTAAGGCAGCTTATGTTGACTTAATTATGTCAGTGTACATACTACAGCTTTGTCCCACCGATGTAAGTGCCCTACTACACTGACATAAGAACTCCACCTTCACAAGTGGCATAAGGCTTATGGCAGTGCAGTTAGGGTGACCCAGTGTCTGTGTAGACACTACACCCCTTACATTGACTGTTGGCTCTCTTGTCAATTTCATGGCTCCATGAAATCCAGACAGCTAAAACTCAGCTGCCCCCCCCCGGCTCCCCACACTCCAAGCTGGGCTGCTGCCTGGAGGCTCCATGCTTAGGGAGCTGAGAAGCCTGGGTGCCTGGCCCCTGCTCCCAGCTGGCAGCAGAGAGGCAAGAAGCCTGGGGGCAGCTGGGATCCTGGTGGGGAGCTGCGTGGAGCTAAGAGCACTGGCTGGCAGCCCCCCACACTGCCTCTCTCCAGTCAGGGGAAGTGCGCCTGGTGAGGACACTCACCACTGAAAGAAGGAGGGTAGTATGGACATGTATCATTGCAGTGACTACTGCAGTGGCTATAAGGTGGCCTAATGCAGGTGGACTTAGGGCTGTGGTGTAGACATGCCCTGAGTCTCATTCACTTGTAAGGTGTACAGAGAGAGCAAGGGATGGGCTTTTAGGTGGCAAGGAGAAGTCACTATTTATCCTTATTCCTGGGGCAGCAATGGCGTTTCTGACATACGCCAGTTGGTGCCAAATGCCATGGTTCCCCCCACCCCCCACAGTTCCTCTGCTGAATGTGAAGGGCAGATGTGAGATGCTGCAAGCCCCTCACACATGTACACTCAATACCTTGCCACTCCTCTTCATAGAATCATAGAATATCAGGGTTGGAAGGGACCTCAGGAGGTCATATAGTCCAACCCCCTACTCAAAGCAGGTCCAAAAATAGAGTCCTGGACACCTTGTCTACCTCGGAGCTCTTCTGATCTTCCAGCTGTTTAAGCAGCCCATTCAGCCCACAAGTATTCCAGGAGGATGGAGGAGGGGGAAAGCCACTTCAAAGGTATTCAAAGACCTTTTGAGCATACAGGTATACACAGCATATAGATCACTACTGCTCCTACAACACTCCTCCCCTTGATCTATGATCATTACAGTAGTTGTTGTCATTGTAGGGCACAGGTGATGTGGTGCAAACAAACCAAACAATTATAACCAGGTGAATATAACTAAAACCATTAGAACTGACTAAACACCAGACACAACATAAAAATAAATACAAACAATCGCAATCATAATAACTGGGAATAAAATAAAACCATCACCATTACAATAATTGGGTACATTGACAAACAAAATAAGGTCCAAGTTTGATGCTGCAGGAGCTATCAAACAATAAAAGTCAATCCTAACTCTTAAGTACACAAAACAAATAAGGTTGGTAGGAGTACTACAGTCGTCATCCAAGGTTAAATTGATATGGACTTAAACTAGCATTTAGTGGCTAAAATGTTGCAGAATCCACCAATCTCTGTGCACCCCTTGCCTCATCACCCCACCTTGGGATCAGGTACCTGCCTGAGAAGTTCAGTAGGACTCTGTGTGTGTGTTCCCATCAGGAAGCAAACAAGAGAAGGACAGATCAAAAAGCTTAGAGGGAGAAACTCACTCAGAGGGAATGAGGGCTGGGGAGAGAGACAAGGAAACTCAAGATACCATAGGGGAAGAATTGGATTAATTAAAACCAACATCAGCACAAGAATCATCTGGAGCAGCGGAGAACCAGGAAAATCCTTACCCAGGGTAACACCAATTTCTCTCCAGGCTGGGCCTTCCAAAACCTTATGTTTTAGTGCTGTAGTTTTCCAGCTGATGTTTGTTTTTGCGGTTGTGGGCATGTACTTAGTGAGGGGATGGCTTAGGGGTGCAAGAATCAGCTAAGGAGCACTCGCTGGGCAGAAAGCCCAGTTGAAATCCCAGCAGAGTTGTCTTGGCATCTTCTGAGACAGATCATTAGCGTTCCATGCTGTGTGTGAGAGTCTCAGATGCAACCTTAAGAACTGAGCTCATACCCTGGTGTGTCTCTCATAATATATTGTAAGAGCAGGGGGCTAGCAGTGGGGATGCCTTTTTACAGCCAGACTATGATTCGTTCCCTGTTGTGCAGCCTGATGATCTCTGGCTGCTTGCTGCCTTCCACCAGACCTGTTTGCAGGCCAGTGCCGGTAGAGCACACAGTGCTTTGGGATGAACCAAACCAGGGAAGCATTGCACGCTGTTACCTGTCAAAGAGGAAGGAAGAACGAACATCCTCCCCAGCCTCCTGTACTGTGGAACCTTGAGGCTATCAGAGCCTTCTGTGATGTCACAGGACAGGTGGCGGTAGGGTCATGAGACCATAACACCAGCCTTGGTGTCAATCCCATCCCACCTGCTGGCTGATAGGCAGTGATGATACCACACACAAACAAATCCCATGTTGCCCAGAAAACCGGGACCTGCTTTCTCTCCCAGAAGGTCCTGGGGGTGGCTGAGTGAGTTGACCACCAGAGAATCCTTTTAAAGGGAAAATATCCAGAGATAAATTCCCCGCCAGAGATTGTCAGGGTCACACACAACCCCATTGCCCCCCACATCAGCCAGGGCTGAGGGTGCCGGCACCATTGGAACAAGGTAAATTACAATGCAGATTTACTGTGTGGCACAGGTATCCTTACATCTGATAAGCAAAGTAGTCTTTTTTTGTGAGACTGAATGTGAGATTGGATTGTACTGGGGCTAAATGCCTTCCTTTCCACGTTCTGGAGACTGGGGATAGCACAAGAAATTAACAGCATTCTTTAGAGGAGTAGAGGTGTGAGGGGGCAGAGTCCCAGGCAGCACTAGATTAAGGCAATTCTAGGCCATAGTAGGCATACCCTTCAGAAAGGCCCTCAAAGCCCCACGCTGCTTGGGGTAGTAGTGGCAGGAGCTACCGAAATGAGACCAAATGGACCGCCATCCCTTCCTGTTTCCAGGCGGGGTTCTGCAGTCCATCCCAGGAGAAGAGAGGGCTCAATCCCACCCACACAAGCAAAAGGTGCAGTGTGGGGATCTCTGATGACAATACCCCAGCAGAGATGTGATAGGGAGGCATCAGTGAGGGCTCTCCACCACAGCATCCTTTACTGGGGTAGAATGTGTGAGTAAGGCCCGCACCAGTAGCTGGTTTCAGACTTAATACCCAACTGAGATGCATGGAGCAGCTCAAACCTCTCCAGGTATTGTTTCAGGCTCTCCTGAATCAGGCAGGCGTTGCTGCATTGATAACACTCAGCTCACACTTTCATTCACAATCAGCCGGGCTAGAAACAAAACAGCTGAAATTCTGACTTGAAGAGCAGGGATGCTAGGTACAGGCCCGTTATGCTTATGTTTTAATCTGTCCCTGCCCCCAAAGACAGGTTATGAAAAGGGAGGAAGCACCCTGCAGAGGGTGATGCATTGAGGTAGCAGAGCTTGGAGATGGGGGATGTCTGGCATTGTCTAGACTAGAAAAAAAAAGTGTTTTAAAAACACATTTGAATTAAGTACTGGTTAGAAACACGTTAGTATCTAGTGTAGACAGGGCTTAACACCTTTCAAAGATATCAGCTGGTCATGGCTGACCTTATGTGTCCACTCTCTACACTACAGGACATTGAGATGTGTTAAGTGGTATATTTAAAACCCACACTTTCCCCCTAGTGTCTGGTAGACACATGACTGAAATGCTGAGTTCCTGTTTACTGACCGCGTTGTGCAATTATTTTCTTGTTTAGCAAACAGTGACATGAACCCTGGTGCAGTCAGTGATGGCTTCCATGCTGCGATCATTGCAAATTTGTTACCACACAGGAAACATCCATTTCCCACAGCTAGTAAATGACCAGGAGAAGGAAATGTGGCATGGAGTTGGGAGAATGGGAAGCACGGTGCTGAGGAGCATAGAGGGACTGACTCTTACAACTAAATGATAGGAAAACAATACATTAGACCTCATCTCAGGCCCGCCTTGTGAAAGGTGGATACTAGCACACTCTGAAAAGCAGGAGAGAGTTCACTCCATTTCTTGCATTATAATGAAATGTTTATTTAATGTTAACCATAGCAGGAAAGGACGTAAGTCTGCTCTGAGTAAAGCGCCTCCACAGAACTTCTCAGTTAACAGGACATTCTCTCTGCAGTACTTCTCTGTGTCCCCCATTACCATATTTATCGGAGTGCCTCACAATCTTTAATGTCTTTATCCTCACCAACTCGCTGTGAGACAGGGCAGTGCTATTATCGCCATTTTACATATGGTGACCTGAGGCAAAGGGAGACTAAAGGACTCGACCAAGGTCACAGAGGAAAACCAGGGACATGAACATAGGTCTTAAAAATCCCAGGTTAGTGTCCTAACTCCTGGACAATCCTACCTCTTCATTACATGATATTTTCTTCAGTGATGGTGAACTTAGTCCATCAGCTTTAAAAAGCACAGTATTACTTTATCTTAATAATGTTATCTAGAACAGTACAGCCCACCCCCATCCACCAGGACAGGATGGTTCCCTATAATTGTTCTCCAGGGTTTTGTCCGAGTTCTTGTTTTAACTATCCCAAGCAATGGGGCTTCCACCTCTTCCCTCGGGAAAACTCTAATCTCACAAATCCCTCACTGTCAGGAAATGTTTCCTGATGATCTATTCTGAAATCTTCACAATTGGCTCAGTTTCATCCCGTTCACTTCCTTTGCATCATCCCTCTCTGAACAATTTCTCTGCCTCCTTGATGTCAACACTTTTCAGTCACTGGAAGCTGAAAGATAAGGGGGAATAAAAAGGGGCTGATGTGGTGGAAGATGGAGGGTGAGGGGATGAAGGCTGAAGGGAATTGAAGGAAGACAGAAGGAGATGGAGGAGGCTGAAAACTGTGGAGATGGTGGAGGAGTAAGAAGGTATGATGAGATGATCACTGAGAAGGGGCTAGGGAAGTCTGAGGAGGCGTGATGAAGATTAAATGAAGGAGGGATGGGATGAATGATGAGGAGAGGAGAATTAAGGCTGATGGAAAGATGAAGACATTGATAAAGTCTGAGGAGAAAGGAAGGTGACTGAGAGGAGGATGGAGTTGGAGGGGAAAGGGGGCTGAAAGGAAGGAGGGATACAAGTGGAGGGAACAGGAGGAAGGAGGATGAAGACAGAGGGGAAAGTTTGGTAAGAAATACAGAGTTGTCCTGAGATGAAGGGGAGGAGACTGGAGGTTGGAGGAAATTCGGACTGACAGGAATGAAACGAAGGCTGAGCAGAGGGGGATGTGAAGGCTAAACAGAGGGGGATGTGAGCTGCGTGAAGTGATGACAATGGCAGATGGCAGCTTGAGTCCCAGCCTGCCTGAGATGCTATCACTGAACTGATGAATGAGGAAGTGAGTGGCATCATCAGCAAAGCGAAATGCAGACTGGGCATAACGTAGGTGCAGGGAAGACTGTTGAGAGAAGTTGGCATGAATTGTTTCCCTCCTCCACAGGTGACTGAGGAGTTCTTCAACCAGACCTGGAAGGAGTGGTCGAAGGAGCCCATGTCACCCCATGCACTCACCTTGCTTTGGTCCTTCACCGTCAGCACCTAGGCTTTGGGGGTCACTGTCTCAGCGCTCACTGTTGACATAGTGGCTAATCATTATGGAAGGTACATGCAGTGGGACTGTGTATAATCACCACACAAAGGCAGAGAAAGTGCAGAGTTAATACTAGAGAGGAACAGGGTATTCCCAGAGCAAGTACCAGAATAGTACCAAGAATTTACAGGGGCCATGTCAGAGAGGAGTTGTGTATTTTCAGGGCCTGGGTCAGGGAGAAGGCTGGGCATGTTCAGGGTAAGAGCCAGTGTCTTTGTGCCAGATTTTAATGTATTCCCTTCCTCCATAACCCGCCCTGCTATCTCTTTGCTATCTCAGGCACAATTCCATTCTGATTGCTAACTCCCTTTCCCTCATGGCCATGGCATACATGGGTGTCTCCAAGACTGCAGGCTTCCTGGAGGCACTGATTGTGGGGCGCTTCCTCACTGGACTCTTCTGTGGACTCAACATGACCCTGATACCCCTTTATATCCAGGAGATATCCCCAATCAGGGTCCACAGGGCCTTCTCCATGATGAACCAGCTGTCTCAGACAGTGGCCATCTTCACTGGGCAGGTAAAAAGCTGGCCCTGGACAAGGATTACAAGTATAATTTCCACCTAGAGTTTCACAGCAAAACTCAAATCCTTCTGCAGCAGTGACCAGGCCCCCATGTAGCTGAGCTAAAACAGAAATAATGGAATTTCTGTTAGCTCCAGCAATGTGAGGCCTTGAGCCCATCAGACCATGAGGTGGGGGAGCAGGGAGGGAGCATAAGCAAGGATATACCCCTCTATAAGACACACTGGATGCCCTTTCAAACCTATGCATCTGAAACAGCAATGTTGGTACAAAGGCCTGGCACACCTAGCAGCAGGACTCACACCTGTTGGGTTAGAAAGGTGCTGGGTTTGCATCCCTCAGTTTCAGGGTTTATGACATAGGGCAATGTTGGTGGGACAGAGAAGGCTACTGCCTCCCCGACTGGGCATGAAATAATATTCTCTGGAAAGTTTCTCTCTGTCTCTTGGTTTCAAATCATGAGCCTGGAGAATGTCTTGGGAACTAGCCAATGGTGGCCACTCATGTTGTCCTTGTCTGCCATACCAGCTATCGTCCAGTACCTCACCCTCCCTTTTTGCCCCGAGAGTCCCCGTTACTTTCTCATCAATTGCCACAAAGATGAATTGGCTAACAAAGGTAAGGCACAAAATGCCCACTGAATCCCCAAAACTGCAGACTGTAAAACCTAGATCCACAGGCATCAGAGAGATGGGACGTAATGCAGTTGTTCCTCACAGCATATTCTTCAAGTTGTTACCTATTCCCATACATCAGGGCACAACTGATTTCCAGCTTGCTGGAGAGTCAGGAATAATTGCCTTCTCAGAGGACAATATTGAACAATGAGGGGGAGCTTTGTCTTCTTCTGCAGCATCTGGCAAGGGCCACAGTCAAAGACAGTTTGTGGGACTAGATAGAACAATGGTGTGTTCCTGAATGGCCCTGGTTGTGTTCTTATGGGTCATCTGGAACCAGGGGAAGTTTCAAAGGCGACTCATGAAAGATTCAGAGGTCTCATTAACTCATTTGGCACTGCAGATCAGTTGTGAAACTGTGTCACACTCAGAGCCAGGGAGAATTCCAGGGACACCATCTAGTTGTTCTTCCTTTTCTTTGGTGCCTTACAGAACTCCAGAGGCTCAGGAAGTCTTGGAAGAGACTGAGGAGATGAAGGAAGAAGCAGCCAACCTTAAGGGAACAGAGGATGTCAGCACACTGAGACTATTCATTGTCCCCAGCTACAAGCAGCCCATCCTGATTGCTCTCATTCTTAATGCCAGCACCCAGCTGTCAGGGTTCAATGCTGTAGGTGGCCACAGAGGGACCAGAACTTCCAGGGGCAAAGAGAGAGAACAATGATTAAGGGTTGTGTACAGAGTGTGGGGCGGGGGGCGGCTGAATGTAAATGAAGGGGAATCTCTAGGAGTGGTACAGCTGGCATTCTCAGTGAGCTTTGAGGGGGAGACCGTGCAGCTGATTCAAAAGGGGAGGAGCATTTTCTCATCATGTTACTTTATGTCTTTTTCTCCCAGATAATCAACTATTCCACAGAAATATTCTGCCTAGCTGGTGTTGCCCATCCCACACACACCACCCTGGGAATTGGGGCCATTAACATCCTCTTTACAATATTCTCTGTAAGTAGGCTTCACACCAGGCTTTAATTCTCTTTTCTGGCTGTCTGACTGATAGGCAGTCAGTCTGTCCTGCAGGCATGCCAGCCAGTGCACAGGGAGCAATCAGAACATAGGACTTGCTCATCCTATAGAAACAAAACAACGGTCTGCTCATTTTGATGTCCCACCTCCTGCCAGATGAGAACAAACCAATAGTCTAGCTAGTCTGAAATCCTGCCTCCTGCTATACCAGATCCACACTGCACCTATCCCATCTAGTGTTCTACATTCTGTCCTACCATATCAGATCCTCTGGTTCATCTAGTCTAGTATCTCACCTCCTTCTAGTCCTGTATTCTACATCCTACCGCTCGGAAACATACCAGTCAGCCTGTCTGATCGGTTAGCCACCCTCTATCAAACCATATTACTCATCCATCTATTCCAACACAGCACCTTGACCAATGGTCTATTCAATCAGGTGGTATCCAGGATCCGACAGGGTCCTTTGTTGGGTACTTCCTTAGAAGGAATAAAACCCTGTAATAATTTTGCATCACTACATAAGAGTATTCGAGTTGGGGGGCGGGGTGAGATATGTCTTCCTTGCCCACGTCTGGTGAGCAGTCCATGCCCTGAAGCATGTGGGTTGACACCACTAGTGATTTTCACTCATTTACACCAACATATTTTATGTATTTTTCTGAAGTATTTTCTTCAATAATATACAGGTGAGGCAAGCACCACAGATGAATTATTATGTATATCCAAAAGTATTTCCTTGTATCCATTTGCAATCTGCTGTCTTTTAGTGCCCTCTTCTTCTTGCATTAAGGAGAAAGGGTATATTGGAACACTCAAATAACCTTCTCTCTACCATTCATTATTCATAGTCCTCCATTATAACCTGTCTCACTTTTACCTCTTTCTATAGCTGATCTACAATGCAAGGTCAAGGCCTGATGAGCAAATGGAATCTTTCATGGTTCTCCACTGAAATTTACCCTGATTCTGAGTGACTCATCTCCCTGGTTCATCTTTAACATATCATTGGTGCCTGCTAGGTTCATGGTGCTGTTTAATGTTTTATCGAAAACATGGGTGTTTATGGGCTAGGTCAGTGGCTCTCAAACTGAGCATGGCAACACTAAATAGGGTCATGCCATCAGCAGATGGGGTTGCAGTGATCCCTAAGGTGTGGAGAACATCATTTTGCTCCACACCGCATGACTTTACATTTGGATTGCCAATTTAGGTTGGACGTATTCCTGGAGGTCTCATCCCATGACATAATCTTTAATTAAAGATTAATGTTTCATTCCTGAAGACTCCAGGACAATCCTGGAGGATTGGCAACCCTACTTCTCATGTATGGTGGGTGCAAGATCACAATGGATGAAGGATGCCATTTTGAAGAGCAAAATGGCATCCTTCATGCTGTCTGGGGTCCTAGGAGGAAATAATTAATTAAAATGTGGTCATGCCAGTAAAAAGTTTGGAACCCCCTGAGTTAGATGCTTAGTACAAATGTGCAAGAGCTAAAATAAAATAGCAGAAAGACCCTCAGGATGGTATGAAGCTTCTTCTCTTTCCTTTCCAGTCTTCCTTGTACAGAGACTAGGCTGGAGGAGCCTGCTCATGTTTGGCCAGTTTGTTGTGGCTTTATGCAATATGCTGCTCACCCGTTCCATGGTTACGTTGGTAAGTAGGTACTCTTGCATTTTTCTGGGTTTAAACAAACAAAGCCATGTTCCACCTTCCATCGCCACAGCGTTGCGGGTGCTGTGCTACTGGGGATGTTGCTCTTCATTGTCTTAATATAAAAGCATCATGCTCAGATTTTACCTCACTACTCGAGGTGGTGTCTTTCCTATCCTACTTTGCCTTGCTCCATTCCCAGAACCTCAGCATGGAATGAGGAGGAGCTAATTTGCTGGAGGTGCCATTCTTAATCCCCTGGATAGTCACCAGCTGCCAGTTTCCCAGCATGGAGGGTAGTGGTTGGTTGTGCTGCTGGAATAACCTTCCTTAATAACCAGGCCATGCTTCATCTCCTAGCACCTTAACATGGCAGCAGGGATGTATTATGCTGCTAGAGGTGCTGGCCTTCATATACTAGCTATGCACGCTTTCCCCCCACCGACCACAGCAGTGGGGAATGCTATCCTGCTGATCTCCCCAAATCTACCAGGGTATTGGAGGCCCAAAGTGCTGCGGCAGTGTTGTCCCTTGTAATCTTGACAATCTCTGTCTCCCAGCATGCCTGCTTGGTGGCTGCATTTTAGCGGGTGGATGATTGGTCCCTAGATCTGCAAACCATGGATCTCTGGGATACTTCAGGGTGAAAAGTGCTCGGGAACCACCGATGCGTCCATCTCCCTCTCACTGGGGTGCGTGAATGTGGACGAAGTGGAGAGTCTCCCCCTCTGAGGGGCAGAGCAGTCTAAAGAGTAGATCAAAGACAGGAAGGTGGTGCAGCAAAATGGCTGGCGCAGGGGAGTGGAAAGCAACGTAATCTATTGACTGGCGCATGGAACTGGGCGGGTGGCAGTGCGTTTAGGGGGCACAGCAGGGAATTGACAGTTGGTGTCTGATGGACAGAAAGGGGCAGTCATGTACAGTGAATACGTTAAGTGTGTGAGAGGCAGTGTAGTGCAGTGTAGCACAAGAGACAGCCAGGTACTGAGTGTAGTGGTTAGCATAGGTGACAGGGAAGGAGTGCTGGCTAGGGGTCAGAGCAGAGAGCTGACAGGCCAGGGTGTCTCATTATTAGTGCACAGGACAGACCTGTAGCGTGCCTAGTGGTTAGAGCAGGAGACAAGAGGAAGTTCTGTGTGGTATAGAAGAGCGACAAGAAGGAGGTATGTGGTGAGAGGAGGTGGGAGGCCCTGCGAATTGTGGGCAGAGAGAGACGGTTACAGAATAGACGCGTTTGTGATTACAACGAGGCAGCTGGGCAACGTGACTGTTAGAGAGCGCACCGGGGAGACTGTGTGCTCTTCAGCCCCATCTCTCAGTCTTGGATCATGACTTTAAGGTGGACCATGAGAGGCTGGCTGTGGGGTAAGAGGCATCCTGCCTTCACCCTATTCCTGCTCTGTCCCCATGCGTAGGGGGTGGGCACAGGGAAACGGGGTGTGTAAGCTGGAAGGAGAAACTTGCTTCCTCCTCCTCCTGCTGCTGCTGCCCCACTCTGCAACTTCCTGCCAAGCCTTTGCGCTGACCAGAAAGGTGCCCCTGAAAGGTGGCCTCCTCGCTGTCATGAAAGGGCCCCTTCCCTGGAGCTTAGCAGAGAACATGTGGGGAGGAGGAAGGAGGTACTGGGGTCAGCCCCACCTGCTATCCTCACCTCATATCTCACCCTTCAGCATCCCCACCAAAACCAGCCAGGGCTTTTTGCCCGGGTCCCAATCGCACAGTCCTCAATGGCCACAAATGATTGTGAGATATAACTGCTAAGGATTGTGGGACTGCAGTCATGGCAAGAAACCACAGGGCTTCCATGTGGAAGGTTTGACACTCCATGTTCTCTAGTGGCTAGATCAGGAGACTGGTAGCGCCTGTGTACTTGGGGGCAAGGAAACAGTGTCTTCTCGGGGTTAGAGGATGGGTCTGTAGGGTTCTGACCTAGGGGTTACAGCAGGATGCAGAAGGATACAGGATACAACAAGCACGTGTCATTTGGTGGTTAGAGCTAAGGCCAGTGAGACAGTATGTTTAGTGGCTAGAGTGAGGGAAGTGGGTGGTGCTCATCTAGTAGTTGGAGCTAAGAAATGAGCATGGCTACTGATTAGAGAAGGGCACAAAAAGAAAGTGCTGGGGAAAAGCAGTTAGTGCAGAAGGAAATGGGAGGTATTTGTCTGGTAGAAGAAGGGGCAGGTCGGGAGCATGTTTAGGGGTCAGAGAAGGGAACAAGACAGTTCATCCCCTGCTCAGCTAGGGAGAGGGAAGCTGTGATGCCTAACAGTCAGAGTAAAGGATTTAGAGGCACTGTGTGTAGAGATAAGAGCAAAAGGCAGGGCAGGAGTAGGTAGAGGGCAGGATGTGCTACTACTTAGAGCAGGAAAAAGGATGGGGTGTTGTCTATTGAATAGAGCAGGGATTGGGAACCGGCTCAGCCACAGATTTACTGAGTGAACTTTGCTTCAGTTTCCCCTTCTATAACATGGGGAGAATGATTCTGTCCTGGGGAAGGCTGTGAGACTAACTCCATAGAGGTCTGTATGACACCCTCAGCTCTTCAGATCCCAGGATGCAAAGCCATACAATGAATAGCAATGGTGGTTTGCACAGTGGGGCAGGGCACTGGTATATTTCTGTCCTTCCCTCTCTGCATTTGTGCACGCAGGGGGAAGTGCCATGGACAAAGTACTTTCTCATCTTGGCCTTTTTCACCATGGTGGCATTCTACAAGATTGATCCTGGTCCCATATCTTGGTATATCACAGCAGAGCTCTTCAGCCAATCAGCACGTCCAGTCGCCATGGGGCTCACCAGTAGTTGGAACTGGTTTCATAAATGCATCGTAGCCATGTTCTATCAGCCACTCCTGGTAAGGGGGATGGGTGACCTTTGCAGGTTTCCAGTGAGAACTCCAGAGACAGCAAACTACATTTTCACCACAACACACTCAAGCAGTGTCCTCAAACTTAGTATATGCAGCCCTCTCATGGGCTTGAATCTCTTTGCAATGTATGATAGCTAACTCCCATTGGCGTCTGAGGGAGTTACTTGTCACCTGCAGTCAGAGAGAAGGGCCCCTGGTTGTCTGCCAAATAGAAGCTCCTAAAGGACCCACAACAGAAATCTGATAAGCACACATGGCCTTCACACACTATCATCCCCAGGCCTCATCAGCCTTAACCTCCAGAGCCAGGGCATGCATGAGATTGCTCACTGCATGCATCCAACGAAGTGGGTATTAGCCAACAAAAGCTTATGCTCCAATATGTTTGTTAGTCTATATAAGGTGCCACAGTAATCTTTGTCGCTTTTGCAGATCCAGACTAACATGGCTATCCCTCAGAGTCTCACAAATAAAAAACACTCAGGACACCACACCAAACCTTGAAGATTGTAAATGCTGCCAATTGGGAAGAACAGGTCAGCATACAAAACACAAGAAACTCAAAGTATAAATCCCTGCACAGAAGCAGATTACCTAACTAGAGCAAGACGTGATAAACACAGGCAGACTCTTACCACACGCAGAGGGTCTGTCTTCTCTAAGGCTGTGTCTACACTGCCACTTTCAGTGCAAAAACTTCAGTCATCCAGTGGTGTGAAAAAACATATCTCTACCCTGAGCAACAAAAGTTTTGGTGCTGTAAAGTGCTAGTATAGACAGAGCTTTATCACTGGGAGCCGCTCGGGGTGGTTATTTTTAATCTCCAGGAGAGCTCTCCCCCAGCGATAAAGCGTGACTACACTGCCCACATCACAGCGCTGCCACGGCCACGCTGTAACATGGGTAGTGTAGATGTACCCTAGGATAAAAGGTGAATTTTTAATTTGAGTAAAGCTAACCCAAGGTAAAATCCTCCTGAACAGAGCTGGATGAAACATTTTCGATGGAACAGATTTCCATTGGAAAATTCAGTTTCATCTAAATAAAAACGTTTTGTCAGAAAATACAGAGACATGGTGGGTGAGGTCATATTTTTTATGGAACCAACTTCTTCCGGTGTAAGAGAAGCTTTTGAGATATGCAGAGCTCTTCTCCAGGAGAACAACACAGTTATAACAACACTGCAGACAACAATTCTCAGAAATTCTCCATTTCAGCAATATTTTGGAGGGGAAACTGCCAAAACAAGTCATTTTGAAATTTTTGTTTGAGTTAGATAATTCTGAAATGTTCTTTTTAATAATGTTGAAACATTTCCTTTCAATGAAGTATTCATTTCAACTTTTATAGTGTATTGTATTATTCATTTTAATATTATAATTCTTAGATGTTAATGAAACAAAATGATTCGACATGATCAAAATGAAACTTTCTGATGTTTCTGAATTAAATTTTTGAGAATTTCCATTTTGCGACAAATTTCAAAATTTCAGTTTTTTCCTTCCGATTTGGAACAAAAACCAATTTCAAAATGTTACAGTTTCCCCCGGGACAGAAATTCATCTACCAGTGAAGAAAGATAGTCTGTAGTGTACACACTAATTAGCAAGTCAAGGTAAACCTTAGACTCCCCTGTAGTCTTTAACTCAACCTGCTGACTCATGTGAAAACTACAATCTGCCTCATCTTCACTAGGATTTTTCCTCATGTTAGCTACCTGGAGTTCAGAATGCATCCTTTTTTTTTCATTAAGACAAAGTCAAAACCAATTATTACAAATTAGAGCCAGACTGGGGAGATGTAAGGCCCAGAGGAATTTCTAAAGCACTTATGACCTGCTTTAATGTGCCTGTAATGCGATGCCCCAGGGCAAGGACTGACTGCAGTCACTGTGATGGGAGAAACTGAGACATTTCCTGCATCTTTAAATGTCAAGTGCCAGAAAGCTGCTTCCTTGAGCTATGAGAAGCAGGAACAGATTTTCCACTCAGAAGAGAGGCAGGAAGGCACTGTAAATAAAGAATGTGAAGGCAGGGAAAGGATCACAGTATAGCCAGCTGCCATTGAATCAGAACTGGAGACTATAAAATCACATTAGCACAGAAAAGGGTGCCGCGTACACAGGATACCTGAAATATTAACTGTCTTTGGCAGCGCTTAGGTGCATGCTCCTGCCAATAAAACTATCGAAATTTACAGAAGGAGAAGCTTTGGATCTGACTGACCACTGCCCTTCTCTGGGTGGTGTCCTTTACCCAAGTGCAATGTGGGTGTGAAATGGGAGCAGAATGGTAGCATTTTACACCCACTCTGCACTGATCTAAATGACTGCACGAGGTGCAGGGTGATTGACAAGCAGGCCCTGCATTGCTTGTGGCTAATGAGATTCTCCTTTAGTCCATGAACTCAGAGGAACAGGAGGGTCTGAGATCTGTCCTGGAGTGGAACAGTGACAACCACCAAGTTCTAAGCGGCCAGAGGTTCACTATGGTAAACAAGTGAAACCAGCCTAGAAACAGTTCGGGGGGGCGGGGGGCTCATCATTCCCTTGGGAGCATAAATGTGCCCAGGGAGAAAGATCAGCCCCAAACATGCACTGCAACAAAGTTAGGCAAGTTGTACCCAATCATGCCCGGTGATTATGGCTCACAGCTGAACTCCAGGCCTGGGTCAGGAGGCAGGAAGGGATCTAAGGAACCAGAGAGCGCCACTGCCCCCTGCTGGCAGGCTTGTTGCAGGCCAAGCACTGATCGCAATCTGGGACACAGACAGAGGAGCACTGTGCCCTGGGAGGAGTGGTCAGCTGGGATGGGATGCTCATGGGCCTGGCCACTATAGGACAAGGGAGTGATTCCCATGAGATACTAGTGAATGGGCTGGTATAGCGCAGGCCATGGCCCTGTCCTGCCAGCCACCTTCTCCTTGCAACTGGGATGTGGATCCCAGCAGCCACCGAGCCCTGGCTCTGGACCCTGCTTGATGAGTGAAGCAAGTCCTGAGCATAGACATACCCAAGGGCCATACACACCACACCATGATAGGCTTATGAGCCAGGGGGGTCACTGGCCTGAAGGCCCCATTGTGCATTATTTCTAAAGCACTTATGACCTGCTTTAATGTGTGTGTAATGCGGTGCCCCAGGGCAAGGACTGAACCTGGATCTCTAGATCATAATATGGGAGCTTCTACTGCTTGATCTAAAAGAGCTAAGAGTATAGGCAGCTCGTCCACTTTGGCCTGAGGCCCAGTCACCACTAGAGGGAAACCAAGAGCCACAGTGAATGGGTTACATACAGTTTCCTCCCCTTAGAGGTGTAGGCTGGGGCTGGGGGTACAGGCCTTTCCCGGCCCACTCCCCAGGCTTGTAGAGCCAGATCCACCCTGGTTTCTGGAATGCCTGTCCCTACCCTCCATAGGAGCCAGCAGTGCTCCTGCAAAGATTATCAGGCCCCAATGTACTGTGCTAGTTTTTGCAGCACTTGTAACCCTTCCCCTCTCAGTGCTGAGAAAGGCACTGACATTGAGGCCTGGTCTACACTGGGAGGGCGGGGGAGGGGGGGGTGGCAGGGTTGACCTAAGATACGCAACTTCAGCTATGTGTATAGTGTAGCTGAAGTCGACGTATCTTAGGTTGACTTACCTGTGCGTCCTCAGGGTGGCGAGTCGACCGCTTCCGCTCCCCCGGTCAACTCCGCTTCTGCCTCTCGCAGTGGTGGAGTTCCGGCGTCGACGAGGAGCGTGCTCCCTGATCAATTTATCACATGTCCACTGGAGGCGATAAATCGATCCCCAATAGATCGATCACTACCCACTGATCCAGCAGGTAGTGTAGACGAACCTTGAGAGAACAAAGCAAGCGAGGGAGAAGGGGAGAAGGCACAGAGCATAAAGCAATGGAGAGTTAAGTAGATTACAGCTCCCTCTTCCTCCCTTCCCTTCCTTTCATGTCCCAGGGGCCTGGGGATGTATGGTACCTTGCTAACCAGCTCTCCTCCCTTCCCTTCCCAGCACCTAGTGGGCCCCTATGTCTCCCTGCTCTTTACAGGCTTCCTGCTGGCGGCCGTTCTCTACACCAGGGGTCTTCAAATTTTTTTCTCAGCGGCCCCCTCTTGCTGAGGAAAAAGTCGTGCGGCCCCCCGGGGGTATGTCCGTCTAAATGCCGCTGCAGAAAGTGAAAGCTTCCAGTTTCTGTGGCGGCATTTTGGCGGTACCAAAATAGTTTGGCGGTCTCCCGGGAGGGATTGGCAGCAGCGCCGGGGTCTCACGCACCCCCGGGGATAGTCTCGCGCACCCCTGGGGGTGCGCATACCCCAATTTGATGACCACTGCTCTACACCTACTTCCGAGTGCCAGAGACCAGGGGCCGCACCTTTGAAGAGATGGCTGCCGAATTCTGCCAGGCTGACGCCGTCCTCACTAGCCGCTTTTAGGGGGTGGGTCAGATGGAGGCAGAGGGCCCAGGCCATTTTGAAAAGCCTGGCAAACATGGCCTCTGCAGCCTCAGTCCTGTCCTATCCCCCCAGTCAGACCCCTTTCTACTACCCACTGCAGGTTTTACCCTCCCCAGATAACTCCTTTACACCTCCCTCTGCCACCTCCCTGGGGCAGCTTTACATACACACAGTACAAGGAGCCATGGTTCTAGTGCAGGCTCATTACCAGGCCCCCAGCTTCTTCAAAGCATTGGGGACAGGATGCGGGGGGGGAAGGGGGGCAAGAGAGAATTCACATCCCAGCTCCCCATCTGCCACTCTAGTGGGGGGGGGGGCCCTGCCCCCTGCCCATTCCACCCGTGGACCTACCCCTGCTTCTTCCCCTTCCCTCACTCCTACCTGCTCCACAAATTCCCTCTCATCCTGAAATCTCCCTACCCTGCCAAATACCCCTCTCAGCATCCCTGGAGCTCCCAACTCCTACATTCACCCAATGACCTTGGGGTTCCCCTTTTCCTTCTCCATATCGCTCCCCTCACCAATCACTATTTCCTCTCCCCCTGTCTGAGCTCCACCCTGCTTCTCTTGCCCAGTCTCAGCCTTCTCGATCCCCCACTTCCATCCTTTTCTGATCTCTTTTATTCCCACTCCCTTTCCCCAGCCTCAGTTTCTCTTCAGGCCTAGGACATGGCTGAGTGGAACATGCTAGGGGGAGGATGGTTGCAAACAGCTCAGGGGTTTCAGAATGCACATGGTGGCATGACGTTGACACTGCCTGGGTTATCAGGGATTGGCGTGAATCCCATTTCTCCCAAACTGTGTCCATGGATTCCTCTGTCCTAGAGGAGGTCGTGGGGGACAAGAGTGTGTCCCCTGATGGCCCATGCCAAGCCCTGTGCTGCTGGGTGACTACCACGGAGAGGATCCTCTGGCTGTAATCCTCTCATGCTTAGAGTGCCCTGGGCTCCCTGGAGATAGTGGGCGCGTGGCCCCGCCGGTGTATTTACTAAGTTAAATGGGGAAATGAGCTGATGTTAAAGATAGTTTTAGTCTGTGTATGAAGCAGTGTGCTGGGGTGGCACCTGGAGGTCAGAGGGGTGTATTGCATGGGTGTGGCCCCTGTGCAAAACTCCAGGCTGTTCCCTGTTTCAAAGAGATGCAGTAAGTGGGGAAGGGTGACGTGACTGCCAGGGGCGTGTTCTCCATAAAGACCCCCAGGCGCTGACTTGTGTTTACAGGTGAAGAGAATTCCAGGGCCGTGTTTGCTGTGGAGATTCCAGCTGATATACCAGGAGTGTAGATGCACACCCAGATATGCTTCTTCTTCAACAAACAAAAACTGTATTTCCTCATTGTTGTTCAAATAAATTTATACTTTTTGAAATTCTCGACTTCTTGTTCCTCCACCTCGAGAACTCCTAGCATGCTCCATGTTAGCAGGCTCTTAGCCAAAGTCAGCATAATGAGGCTCTCCTCAGAAATCCTTTTGGGCTACGGATCAGTTTTGTTGCTCTTCTCTGAACTCTGTCCAGTTTGTCTGCTAAGGGGGTGTTGGGAGCTGGACACTACAGTCCAAAGGCACTCATCCCAGAGCTATATAGACGGGGCTTAGCCCCAACTCTGCATTGGCCTTTGTGCATGCCACCCAAACCTGCACTGGCATTAAGCAGCCATATCCCACTCTAATTTGCTCACTACTCTCGCCTTTCAGCATCCTGACTTCCTAGGTTTCTCCCTCTGATTGAGTATTTTGTAGGTGACAATTGTATCCCACAACCTTCTCTGTCTTGGTTTGGCCCAGCTACAGATACTAACTCTTAATATTTTTTTTCTCTCACAGATCTTGAATCCATCCCCTCAAAGTGCAGTGCTACACTGAAAAGTGACTAGAGACACCTGCCCCTTAATTCAGCAGCTCTGCTCCCTGAAGTGACAGAGTCCTGTGGCACCTTAAAGACTAACTAAAGTACTAGAGCATAAGCTTTTGTGGGCTAATCCGACAAAGTGGGTATTAGCCCACGAAAGCTTATGCTCTAATACTTTAGTTAGTCTTTAAGGTGCCACGGGACTCTTTGTCACTTCTGCAATTCCAGACTAACACACCTACCTCTCTGATTCTGCTCCCTGAGTGTATTCAATGCCAGAGCTCCTGGCTTTAGTAACAAGTGTATTTTTGGACAGTTTTCTGTTGCATCGTTGCTCTGCAGAGCCAACACAGCTCAGAGAGAGGAAGCCGGGGGCCATTAACAGAATTGTTTACTAGGGTCCAATCTGTGACACCCGATCACACCCCTCGACAACACTGGGGTTTCACAAGTATCACAGAGGCTATTGATTGCCCTGCAGAATCCTTATTACTGGTCAGGACCTACCTGGGAGAAGGCAAGAGGCTAGTTTGACTTTCAGGCCAGGTCTACGCTTTGTCAGTACAGCCCTGTTGGTCAGGAGTATGATCCCTGATAAACACAGCTGTGCTAGCAAAAGCCACTAGTGTACCAGCAAATATGTGCTTTTCCTGGTAGAGCTTGTTTCACAGGTGGAGGTGGTTTTGCAATACCAGTACTAAGCTATAGTTACCTCCATACTAGAAGCACTTTGTGGCTGTAGCATACTGGTATTCCTATACTGGTGAAGTACTCCTAGCATAGACACGGCCTCCGGTGTGTCTGTGTTACAAAACTGTACTGCATTTGAACAAGGTTACAAAGAACTGAATTAGCTAAAGTGATGCTGACCCCAAACGGGTGGTTAGCACAGCATCAGCTAACTTGATTCTCTTTTCCTGAGTTCTCACATGATTTTGTAGTGTGGACAAACGCTCAAAGCCCAGGCTGAGTGTACAGGGCTGGTGATAAAAAAATCCCCCTTTCATTGTAAATGGAGCACTAGATACAAACTCCACTGAAAGACCATAAACATGGGATCCTATTCTTCTGTTTTTACAGTCCCCTTGGCAAAGAAGAACTAATTATGTTTGTTGATCTTTTCCAAGCTCCTTTATTGAAGCAATGTCCAGAAAATTGAACACAGTACTCTTTGTGTGACCTCACCGCAGCTGTGCATAATCTCACCCCTTTGCTCCAAGATGGCCTCCTTCTGCCTATACTAGGGTGACCAGATGTCCCGATTTTATAGGGACAGTCCCGATTTTGGGGTCTTTTTCTTATATAGGCTTCTATTACCCCCATCCCCTGTCCTGATTTTTCACACTTGCTATCTAGTCAGTAGCCTAACATTTTTTCCTAACTGTAGGTACAGCCCTTACTGTATAACCTTGGGCAAGTTATTTAGCTTGTTTATGCCTCAATTTCCTTCCATCTGTAAAATGGGGCTAATTATGTTTATTTTTGTAAAGTGCTCTGAGATCTATTAATGACAGCTTTACAAGTGTAAAGTATTATTACTACTTCTTTAATTAGATTTATAATTATCATTTGCAAACACACATCTGTTTTGCTGCCCACGCTCTAGGTCTCTTTCCCCATCACTGCTTTCTAGAGGTCTTTCTCCCATTGAGCAGCTGTCTTTGGGATTACTTTCCCCCAGATGTATTAGCTGTTGTTTTCCTCAGCTGAATCTGGTGTTTATTTTCAGCCCCATCCCCTGTCTTTCTGCAGCCCTTTTTGTGTTATTTCTTTGTGCTGCCTGGTATTTGCAACACCCTCCTATTTTAGTAGCATCTGTGAATTACACAGCTCTGGAATTGTGATTCCTCTGTGTATACAGCACCCCAGAATCACATGGGCTTTTGTGCTGTTGTTATTGCCAATTCAAGGTGACACTGGGAAGGAGAGAGAGCCTGGGAAAAATGCTCTGATTATTTGACCCTGGGGCATTGAGATTTGCTCCTTTGATATCAGATCAGAGCGCTGCTATGTGAGCAGGAGACATAATTCCTAGCACATATGGTCTGGAGGACTCCCAGATACCAGAGCTGGCAACTGAAACAGGGGAGAGAGCCTAGCACACCACATTCTTCTCTCACTCTTAACTGTGTGAAGGTGTTGGGGGGGATTTGATCCTCCAGAGCTTGTTAACCCTCAGGATACACTTGTCTGCAACACACTGAAGGGAGGAATTGTAAGGCTGATCTCAGATCTTTCCGCTTCCTGCCCTGCCAAGAGACCCCCTTATCTTATCACTCCAGAAGTGCCTCAGCATGACTTCCCTTTTCCCTCCTCTTAGCTCCCTCACTCCGCTCTTCAGTTCCTGACTGAACTGCCTGCTAGATCTTCCTTCATCCCCGCACCCATCCTCTGCACTAGTCCCCAGGTGCCCCTCTTGCCAGACGGTCCGGAGGCAGGAGAAGTGGGGAGCATGGTCGGTGTCCAACAGCAGGGAGGTGAAAGTGTGGGGAGCATATTGTGGTGCTCGGCTACTGTGGGAAAAAGCCAGATCCATTGGATGAAACAGTCAGCGAGGGAGCCAGAGGGTGAATGGCAGGGAGAGCATATGTAGGGATTTTGTGTTTGAAGGGCTGGTCGAAGTTTTCAAAAATAGAGAAGTGAATTATTTAGGAAGTGCACAGAGACCAGGGAGGGTGAAGCAAGTGGGAGAACTGGGGAGAGTTCAAGCCTTGGGCCATGCCTGCTGCCATTTGGAGACGGTTTCCAAAACAGTAGGAAAATGAGTCGTACTAGGATCAAGGAGGGTCTCCACCTGTGGAGAGAAGGCGGGTGGAGAATATAAGGTGATTGACTCACCCTTTAGCTGCTGGCCACCATTCCCAATCCACTAGTGTCCCCTCCCCAAACAAGCTGCCAAACCCCTCATCACAGCCCATTTGCAGGTTCCACTGAGCTACCCATTTCCCACAAAGCTGAGTTCAGAGGTTCCCTGGGCCTTTCACATCTTCTCCATGGTCGTTTTCTCTTGATGAAGAAGAAAAGTGGTTGATTGGGGTTTGGCAATTAGAACACTTCACAGGTACCCTGCCCTGTCCTCCTTCAAAGACCTTTCAAAACATCACACCCCACCCCACTGCCCCAACCCCCTCCTCCCTTCCCAAAGAGAAAGGCACCAGATTCTTTTCACTGTGGGAACTGATCCCAATGTGATTCACACAGTCTTGGTTTAGGCCAAATACATTAACTCTCAGCTGAGACAAAGATTTCAAATCACTTAACCAAGGAGGAGCATATTATCCTCCCCATGTCACCAATAGGGAAACTGAGGCACAGGAAGGGGATGTGATTTGCTACAGCTGAGAACAAAGCCCTGACTCCTGACTGCAGCTACATGAGGGATTTTCTGAATATCTCCCACTACTTGCCTGTGCTAGGAAATAGCACTAAACTGGTGCTGTCCAGGAATTACCTTTGAATTGGGCTTCAGCTAAACCAGCTGCTGGCAACTAATTGTTGAAGGGGGGCTATGTCCGGGCTAGACAGGGCCTTGAATTGGAGCAGCTCCACTGGGGCTAACTGCAGCGTGTACCTTGGGTAGACCAGCTTCTTGCATTTTTAACCACTGTACTGTCTCACCCTGCGGGAGGAGCCTGATCTTGACTAAGGCCCCATCTACACTATGAGTGTGATAGTGGCACATCTTTGGCACTGCTGCTGTGTCACTGTAGTGTGTAGACACTCCCGTGGGGTTTTTCCATTGCTGTTGTAGGTAATCCACATCCCAACATGGCAGTAGCTAGGTTGACAGAAGAAGTCTTCCATCAAACTAGCTGCGTGCGCTCTGGGGTTAGGTCAGCAAAACTATGGGGTCTGAGCACAATAGCTATGTTGTCCTAACTCTTAAGTATAGACTCAGGGCTAAGAATTGAAGGTGTGTTTTTAGAACAGTCTAAGTGTCCAGTTTAGACACGGCAGTGTAAACTTTAACGCACGGGCTCCCTCCAGCCTACAAATCAACCAGTTTAATGAAAGTTAAAGGCAGTTTGCCTTGTTTACATGAGGCTTGTCAAACGTGAGCATTTGTAGCTAACATCACACGTTTTATTCTAGTCTAGGCAAGGCCAGAGCGTCCAGCTATGAATTTATGGATCTGAGCTTTCTCAAAGGCTGGGCATGTGCTTGGCCCGGTCTAGTTCTTACTCCTTTATTAGGAGAGGATTTTGTCAGCAAAGCCAGGAGGAAAGAACAGCAACGGACAAGAAGAGCATCTTGAATTGGGATCTACTAGTTGTTTTATTTTAAAGGCACAGCTGCTGCAAAGAACTGTGAGAGGAATGCTTAATAAACACCAAACGATGACCAGGCGTGATTCGACAGAGATCCTGAAAAGAAAAGAAAATGACCACTGCAACACACACCGTGACACTGAAAAGTGCCCTCAGAATAGTAAAGCTCTACAAGGCAACGGTAAGGCTCTACAAAAACTCTTTCTGTTTTGGACTGTTGGGTTTCTGCATAGCGCAATTGGTCAGATCCCTTCGTTTCTCTTCAGGAACTCCACACACGAGGTTTGCTGGGATCCTTAGTTCATGCCCAAACACGAGGAGTTCCAGGGTACACTTTGTACCCTCATTGAGTGCTGTTCTGTAACAACCATCAAAAGGAATGGGACATGCTAGACCCAGGACCTTTCATGTTGTTCTACAATGGTAGGCAGGCCAACTTCCTCCAGAGCCTATTGATGATTCAGTAGTTCTGACGCTAACCTAGGCCTTAAAAATCCTAGGTTCAATTCCTGGCTCTGCTTCAGACTTCCCCTGTGACCTCAGGCGACTCCTTGGCCTCTCTGTGCCTCAGTTCCCCATCTGTACAAAGGGGATAATAACTGTGCCCTACCTCACATAGGCATTGTGAGGATACAGGCATTAAATATTATGAAGCACTTTGAGATCTACTGATGAAAAAGCACTGTAGAAAAGCTTAGTAGTATTCCATATACTACTGCTAATGAAAGGATCTCAAAGCACTATACAAACATAGGTCAGACTCAGGTCCCCCATTCTACAGATGGGGAGCAAGAGGTGTAGGGAGGTGTCTTCAAACTGATACAGCAAGTCAGAGAATCAGACCCTGACCCCAGGCTCCTACGTAACCATTTGACATTGCTGCCTCACGTTCAGTAAGGAACTACAGACATGAAGTGGCTTTCCAGCCCTTTGCTATGAATGCTTCATTTGTTCAGTTCAATACAAAGGTACATAAACAGGTTTGTTGTTGATTGAAAAAGTTCCCAAATGATGTAGTTAAAGTGTATCCCAAGGCTCTGGGCCTGCATTGGAGTTGAGTCCCAAACTGCTATTGTCATCAACAGGAGTGGCCCCTTTGTGTGTATTAGGGACAGTGCATGTTTTTTCAACCTCACCCAACTCACGAATGGCTGAAGGGATTTTATTTAATCCTTCAAAAAAATCTCCTGTCAGAAAGCAAGCCCAGAAAATATCAAGCCCCCTAAAAGAATGTTACTGGACAGTTGTGAGCATCTGAAAGGAGTAGAAAGGGGTTTTTTGCAGCCATACGGTAATTAACCATAACATATAGCCACTGCCTGGCACCCACCCCAGCAATGAAAAGCCTTCTGCTGATGACTCTGTGACTTTAACTCCTGTGTGCTTCAGTTTCTCCACCCATGAGGCTGGGATAATACTTCCATCAATCTGAACCTTGGCAGTTTTGGGTCACAGAGCTATTCGTATGAATATTTGCTCTCGCTTAGGTCCCTTCCCCTTCCTGAATTTCACGTTTGAGTTTGGGGGTTTGACGTATACCTGAAATTCAAAGCAAAACTCAGCTACCTGGGAGAATAACTCTGGACTATCCTGACTGAAATGCAGCATTAAATATTAATAATGCTCGTGCGCTGCAATAAATGTATGTCACCACTTCCCTCCAAGGCACAGAATTAGAGCTGCTCTTCTCCTTGCGTTATAGGACCCCCACTGCTCATAGAGATTCTCCTTTAGCTGAAGTGTTTGGTTTGGAGCCTCTGTTTCTGCAGGAGGCACTGAGTTCTGTTCCCTCTGTCTCTGAGTGATGACAGCAGGCAGCACAGTGACAAGAAGTCCTAGGGGGCTTGAGTACAGCAGTTCACACTTACATATCACCTTTCCTTCAAGGATCTCAAAGCACTTTCTGAGCATTAACTCAATTAGCCCTCCAGCCCACCTGGCAAGCAGGTCTGTATAATTAGAGCAGGGTGACATACTTGTTACAGCCCCTGAAACTGGTCTGGTTTCAGGCTTGCTTCATAATACTGATAGTGTCTAGAGTATTTTTTCACTTCAAGCTGCTTTACAACCAATAACTAATCTGCTCGATTCAGTTACAAACTTCACAGTTTGGAGCAAATTTTGGCTCAGTTTAGAGCTAGCCCTGGCCTGGCTGCAGTGATTTCGAGCTCTGTGTTCATTGAGCTCTGGTTGAGTTTCAGATGAGTCGAAGTCCTGAATCGCTCAAGTCAGAACCCAAAGCTGAGTGAACCTGGCCTAACTTGAAGCAAACTTAACCCCAGATAAGTGGCCCGAGGCCCACCGAAGACCAACCCTGGGCTAAATATCTAGCAAACCCGGGCCTGGTTCAGAACAAAGTTTGGCCCATTTTGAGCTGAACTCATGCCACGTTGGAGTGAACCTGAACCCAGGCCTAGTGTTCAGCAAGCCGAAGTGTAGCGTTCAGTGAAACTGGTTCCATCTTGGGGAGATACTAGACTTAGCTTTGTGGTATTGCTTTGAAACCATTGCGGGAGGGAAAGGGGGCTATTGTGTTACTTCCCCTTTGCCATTTGGTCCCCTTCTCCTTCCCTCCCCCACCCCCCGCTAAGCTGATTTATTCTCTGCTCTGCTGGACTTTCAGCCTGTCCTGGCAGTTCCAGTTCCACTGGTGGTTCTAGTCCCAAGGGCAGCTCCTGTTTCCTCTCCCGTCTTACGTATCCATAGTTTCTAGTACAGGCTGCTAGGCTGGTTTTCTACTGGCCTCTAGGCAATTTGCACCAAAGAACTTGGGCATCTGAAGAAGTAGCTGGAAACAAGGAGAGCCAGCCCCAATGCCCAGATTCTCAAAGGTATTTAGGCTCCTAATTGGAAAGATCTGGGTCCAACTGATCATCCAGCTGAACTCAGGCCACCAGAAAGTGCTCTCAGGCTACAGACCCCACAGCTCTGGAGCCAATGTTTCAGGGTTTTCTCTAGTCTTATTGTGGGTTCAAATGAGTCCTTTAATAAGACTTCTAATTCTTTCTTAGGGATATTTTCTCACAGTCTGCTATATGTTTTTTCTTCCTTACTATACTGACAGTCAGTGTAACATTAACACCTAAATATTTCAGCAGCTAGTAGATGTGTGTATGAATACAGACCATTGCCCTCAACTGGATGGAATCAGAACTGCTCAGCTGTGTGACATAGGCCCTATACTTCTCAGGGAAAATTGGAGATTCTCCTCTAGCTCAGGTGGTCTGGGCCTGAGGCTTGATTTTTTTATATTTTGTTGTTGGGGTTTTTTTGCGGGGAGGAGGGTGGATCTGGAGGATCTGAATTCTAGCTCTCAGAATGGTGTGAAGTTATTCTGGGGTGTAGCACCATGACCATTGTGATGTGAACCACAAGGTGGATGGAGAGCCACATTCTGGTTGCAGTATTCTGAAATTCTTCCACGTCTGTGCATGTAAAATTTCAAGTGAAAAACAGCATCCAACATTTTTATGTGCCATGCACTTTCCCCCCATTATACTTAATTTTTAAGAATGCATTTATTGTAAGATTGCATTTATGTATTGCACTAACTTAAGATTGCATTTCTTTATTGTATGTATTGTATTGGTTTATTTTACAACTTACATAGTGCACCTGAAACAACATTTCAAACCACACATACAATTTAATAAGTGTCAGAGTAAACAAACTACAACCCAACCATTCGTTTTTTACACTCACTTTACTCTTCAGTGTGTGTGTGGCGGGGGAGTTGATGGCTCTCAGACTATGCCCTGGGGGATCAGACTCACGCTGCAATGAAGCAGTAGAAGATGAAAATTCCAAACAATGAAAATCCCAGCTGTCAGGCCTTAGATATTCATGGCTTCCTTTTCAAAGGCACTGAGCACCCTTTACTTCCATGTTTGGCCCCTTTGAAAATGTCATCACTAGAGACTGTCAGTTCTAGTGTCTCAGGTGATTTCAATTGTCTTGGAAGCAGTTGCACAGAGAGCTGGGGCTGTCATCAGGGAGCCAGAACCCAAAGCTTAAAGATGCAAAAACGGCAAATTGCATAGGAAGCTAGCTCAGTCTGTGGAGAGTTGGACTAATGTCAGTGCCTCTAAACATGCAGGCACTTGTATTCTTCTCCAGCTGTCGCTTGTAAGAGGTCTTCCAAGCATCATGTAAGAATCAGCTCTAGAGGTGACAAAGGCCTGGATGACGGAGGTAAGATGGATGACAGAGGTAAGATGGATGACAGAGGAAAGGCCTAAGACACCTAACCAAATACAGACGGAAAGAAGTGCTTCTCATCTCCAGTGCCACCTGGGAAGTAGTGGGCCAACTGGCGGGCCAACTCCATCCCTCTGGGGCAGGTATTGTTGCTGCAACCTTCTAGCATCATACCTAACTTGTCTGGACTGAGCGGCCTCAGCCAAAGTGTTCTCACCCATGTCCCAGCTTCAGCCAGACTTTGGGAAAACAAAGCAACCGCACCACGCAGCTCTGATGAAGAGATAAACTTTCTACTGATGGCGCTCCAGCTCTCACCGTGCCACACCCTTCCCCATGTCCATGTGGCACAGGAGAGGTAAGGGAAGACAGGCCACGGCGACATGATGAGAAGTTACCCCACAAAGACAATAATAGTGCTCTGCTCTTACAGAGGGCTTTTCAGAGAGAGATCTTGCAGCACATTACAAGAATTAATGTCCCCATTTTATAGATGGGGAAACTGAGGCTGAATGATTTCTCCTCCCTCCCCAGGGCACACAGCAAGTCAGTGGTAGAGAAGTGATTAAAACCTTGGGCTTCTGACATCCAGCCATCTATGGGACCTCTGTCTTTGAAACATGACAGTGCTTTGACTGACTCACTCACTAATGTTTGTAAAATGCTTTGACATCCTCAGAAGATCAAGAAGATTTCAATACACTTTACAAACATTAGTGGCAGTTTCCCAACGCCCCATTGGCTTAGGTTAGTAGCATTATACCTTCCTACCTCTGGGGAAGACCAAACCACAGACAGGTGAAGTAACCTGAACAATTTCCTAGAGCAAATCACTGGCAGAACCACGAAAAGGAAGAGGGTATCCCGACTTGCAGGTCTGTGTTTGAACTACGGGGCTCTCTTACCTGTGATTATTTCATGCCTGCTTTTGTAGGTGCTCATCCCCTTAGCCTCCAGGCGTGCAATATACTAGTAAATGAAATGCCACAATGCATTACATGAGGCTGGCCATAAGAGAGGACACAAACTGCCCCGTCCTGGGATCACCTCAGCCTACCTTAAATAGTCCAGCAACAGTTTGCAGCCAAGAAAATGCTACACTACACAGAAGTGCCTCTGAAGGAGAAGAGACTACTACAGCCAGCGATCTCCTGCCCACCCCCCACCCCTACAGCTCCCTATCCTGCCCCTTTCCCGGACAGGTTGTATCTCTAACTCCCAGCACGATACAACAACAATGCCTCATTCATCCATATATGAGCAGAGAGCCTATGTGTATCGGCCTGCTCTACAAAATTAGATCTGGGGCCTGAGGTGAACTTCCCTTAAGTTCAGGGCTTCAGTTTGGCACCTGGCACTGGCAGACGGGCGAGGCCCCTTCCTGGCCCCTCTCAGCTGGCCCCATCAAATTGGAAATGGGTTCCAGCCCCCTGGGCCTGATTCACTGTTGTCCTGCTGCCTGCATTGTCATGTCCCCCAGTGCAGAGTGTATCAAGGGCCACCATTCTGCCTTGGCAGCATTTTGTCCTGCGCTGGGGTCACTGTGTCTACAAAGTGCAGGGCAGCCGGGAATCAAGCCCTCTGCTTGCAAAATCCCTTTGGAATGGGCCTCAGTGGGCCCCATTATAGAGCTATGGGTCAGGTGTAAAGTTCAGCTCCAGAACCGAACGCCCCTGGAATTTGGAAGTAGAGAGGAGGGTTGACTGGGACTGTGAGCACTACTCTTCTATGACAAAGAGTCCTGTGGCACCTTAAAGACTAACTAAAATTTTTTTAGAGCATAAGCTTTTGTGGGCTAATACCCACTTCGTCGGATGCATGCAGTGGAAGTATCCAG
>ML677350.1:35963323-35979873 GCA_007922305.1 Dermatemys mawii | reverse complement strand
AAAAAAGAGACCACTGGCATAGCAGACAGATACAGACACACAACCTGTGTGTGGGAAAGAGAGAGAGAGGCACACTGGCCCTTTAAGTAAGCTGACCGCATCCTTAAGCACATTGTCTTTTTAAGTGGATCAGGAAGTTGAGACAGCAGCTGCTGCCACAAGCTCTCTCTGTCTCTCTCCCTCCGTGTCCCCACCTTGCTCTATATGGAGAAGTGGTAAGCAGGATGCGGGAACAGGGGGGAGCGGGACACTCTGACATTAGCCCCCACTTCCCTCCCTGCACAGCAAGCAGGAGGCTCCCAGGAGCAGATCCAAGGCAGAGGGCAGGAGCAGCACATGGCTGTGGGGGGAGGGACAGCTGAACTGCTGGCAACTGAGAGTCTGGTAGGTGGCTGCTACACAGGGAATTTAGGGGAATGGGGAGCTGATGGGGGGAGCTTATAGGGGGCCTTCCAGTCCATCCTGGTTCCAAGCCCCCACCAGCTAGCTGCAAAGGGCTGCCTTTCCTGCAAGCAATGGACAGACATTAGAAGGGAGCACTGCACAACTTTAAGTGAGCATGTTCCCGAATTGATCTGCAACATAACAATGAACAGTGTTAACCAGGATGACTTTAAGTGAGGAGTTCCTGTATTCCCTCCCAGTAAAGGGGTCACAGAATGCTTCATTGAGCTCCCCTAAAATCTCCTCCATTTCCAAATCATAAGTGTCACCAGCTGATCTGTAATCCATAATCAGTGCACAATGAGTAGAGCTGGTCAAAGAATGGAATTTTTGTTCTGTGGGAAATTCCAAGATTTCTTTTTATTCTACACTGGAACAAAGCTGAGACCTTTTGAATTTTTTTATAACCACTCCAAGGAGTTGAAAGCAAGCAAGCACACCCACTTCAAAAAGATAGCAGCCTGGTGACTAGAGCACACATGTGGAAGACCTAGGTTCAAGTCCTCCCTCTGAATTAGACAGAGTAGGGACCTGGACTTCAGTGCGCTATATCCCAGGTGAATGCCCAAAGCACCAGGCTATTGGCTATTTTGGAAAGGGCAGTCTCCCTCTGTCTTTCTCTCTTTTAATGCCATTCTGGCCTTCAGAAACCTTCCTGGCAAAACCTTCATCATAATAGATACATTTCTGCAAGACGTTTTGCCTTAGATGAATCTGCATGTCATGATGAAAAATTGTTTAGTTGGAAAACTCCAAAGCAGTTCTAATGATGAGTCCCTGTCACCAGTAAGCATGCCAGGGAACTCCTTGGAACTCACCCTGGTTCTGAATGAGATTTGAAGCATGGTGGCTGCATTTAGAGCGCGTTCCTGCCATGTCCATTAAATCCCAAAGTGAGTCTGAAGTGCAAATGTTAAACTGCCAACCTTCTGAAAAGAAATTAACTTCAGCTCCCATTTTTCTCACCAGGGCATTCCCTCTTGCTTAGAAATTTCATCAGGTGAGAACTACACTCCAGTTTTCAGCCTACGTGTAGATGAGTATCAGAAAAGAGCACTCGCATTTGGCAATCTCTATTAGCCGCCAGTATGCTGGCCTGAAAGCCAGGAGTGTCTTGAACCAGGCCATCAGCTGCTAAGCAACAGAAACCAGTTGACAGGAAACGTCACCCACATTTAAAACTCCAGAATTGCGGGAGGGGAAGAGGATGCAGCCAAAAGGGTGCAACAGAGTGACTGCTTTGCTATCACAGCGTGTTTTCTCAGTTGGTGGGTTACTCTTGCCTGAGCTGAAAGAACATTAGAATGTTTAATCATTTCAATTTGATTTAGTTACTCTGAGCCATTGCCTTGCCATTGCTTCAGCTTGTAGTCTTTTGAAAAGTGAATCATGTTTAAATGTTTAATGCTGTACAGTGACTGGGTCATGTTAGCGCCTTTGTAGGGGTTTATTCCATCACAGTTAGCACAGGAGTATCTATCTTGCTTATTCTGTAGCCAATGCTGTTTCACCAAATGAACATAAAACTATATGATTTGTTTTGTGTAAGTAGTTTATAAGGATCTAACTCATTATGCATTTACATATATAGAGACCTTAGAGAGAATTTATTTTCTGAGGTTATTTCTGTTATCCAAAATTAGGCCAGCTAGTAAGCTTAGGGAAGATTAAGGCCCACCAGAGTTTGGCAGAAAGCAGCACGTTTATTACATTGATATCTATGTTCCAAAGAAAGGGGGAGGTGGGGAAGAGGGTCACACTCACATCCGCATACTCACACTCCCAGGACAGGCACTGCACTGGAGATGTCAGGATCCTTCAGGCTAGGTGTACCACAGCGCAGCAACGGATGGTGTGGTGAAAGTAAATCTTCCCGAGGCAAATGGAACGCAACTGAGCGAACCGCTGGCCAGGCGTTCTGGGCGAAGGGCCTTCTCAGGAGATACAAGCTTGTGAGAGAGAGAGAGCACATGGCCCCTTCCCCTTTTAAGGACCAGCTCCTGGTCTGTGACTAGAGATGACTTGGCCGCATCTGGTTGGTCTAGGGTGACCAGACGTCCCGATATTATCAGGACAGTCCCGATTTTAACACACTTGTCTCGCATCCTGACCACAAATTGGTCGGGATGCCCTTTGTCCCGATATGGGGGGCCGCTCACCATCACCACCAAAGTCCCGGGACTGGCGTGGCGGCGCTTATTGGGGCAGCTCCTGCAGTGCAAGTGGCCCCTAGGCACAGAAGCGGAGGGGGTCTCCACGTGCTGCACCGTCTCCCTCCTGCCCAATCAGAGCTGTGGGGGCAGGGCTTCCAGGCACCAGCAGCTTGCAGAGAGCCCTCTGTTCCCCCACTGCAGGCTGGCTCCTCTCCTCTCCAGCCCCTCCCCGTGCTCCTCTCCGCTGTCCAGCCAGCCCGGGTATCCCCTCCCCCTTCCCTTATGCCCCCTCGCTCCTCCGCTAGCTGGGCTGGGGAGGCTCTTGGGGGTCATGACCCACAGGGGTCTGCCTGCCCTGCTCCCCAGTGCGGCTCCTTCTCCAGGTGGTCTTATTCTGCCTCCACCACCTGGGGCTGAGCCACCTGTTACCAGTGCAGCGGCCAGGTCATTCCTGGCCAGCATGGGAGCAAGGGGCTTGTCTGGGCCCCAGGCAAGGGGGTTCTGAGGGAGTCTGAGCAGGCCCCTCCCACTCTGATCCTCGACCGGCCCCAGCTGTGATGGTGGCTCAGCCCAGACAAGGCAAATAGCTCCTGCCCAGCAGGCTGGTGAGTTTGGCTGAGGGGCAGGCAGGGTGTGGGGAGTGGGTCTCTGGGGATGGTGCTGGGCAGTGGGGATCTGTGTGGGGTACTCCTGGGCCCCACAGGGAATGAAAACACCCAGGTCCCCCTCCTGCAGCGTTCTTTGCTTCCCTGCAGAAAGTGAAGGAGGAACAGGGGGTGTGATTGGGAATGTACATGGCATAGTTTGGGGGCATTGCCCCGCAAATAGAGGCAAGGAGTGTGGGGGGGCACATGGGGTCAAGGTCACATGCCACTGCCCCCCTCGGTCACACTCCACCTCAGGCAGTGTCCATGCATTTGGTATATGATCGCTGCCCAATTAGAGTCCCAGACATCTTGTCTACCTTTGGAGCTCTTCCGATTCTTCTAGCTGTTCAAACAGCCCATTCATCCCACAAGCACTCCAGGAGGGAGGGGTCAGGGAAAACCACTTCACAGGTATTCAAAGAGGGAGAGGAGACAAGTGGGGGCAGTGCGGGAGGTGTAACAGACTTTTTGAGCGTACAGGTATACGCAGCCTACAGATCACTGCTGCACCTACGACAGTTTGTTAGAATTATGTTTCTCCTGTAGATTTCTAGATTTTACTTTGTGTCATTTGTCAACCTAACATTTCAATAAAATATCTATAAGGAAGCACTGCCTTTGTTTGTTTGTTTGTTTTTACATTTTCAAAATGTAAATCACATGGTACTCCTTAATAATCTCTGGTCAGTCTAACATAAGAATGGTCCGGTATATGACATCACAGATTGGTCTAAGAGTTGATTAAGTGGTGGGGGCAGTTCTTAAACTGAATTGACATTCCAGAAATTGGCTTTACCAGTGTTTAATTTTCCTCTAGGTTTTCCATGGTCCTCACACTCCATATATTGTGTTCCTTTCTGAGATCATGGAAAGCTGATTGCATCCTATGAATAAGAACGTTATATATATGCAGACATTAGCATTCATTTACATAGAAAAGATATGGTAGTGTACAAGGACAGCAAATTGTTGCAGAGAATCTCCCCAGCTATTGTAACCCTTGCATCTCCCAGCAGACTAATACGGGGGTTAGGGAGCTCCCAGTTATTCCATTCCTGGCCTCTCCCAGCAGAAGGTGATGTGGAGAAAAGAGCAGGAGATTCAGACCAACCCTATCTCCTGCTCTTGCAGCTACAGGTGCTGTAGGGCCCTTGTTTTGAAGTGGATTTGCCACGGAAGCTATGGCTGAAAAAACAAACCACACGTTTCCAGTGAAATTTTCCCCCTCTCTATGTCTGTCGGTGTCTCTCTCCCCTCTCTGTCTCCTTTATCTCTCCTCCCTCTTTTTTCAATCCCTACAATATCACGGTCTCTCACTCAGTTACACACACCCATGAGCATTTTGGGAGATTCCCCCATCCCTAACTAGAGATCATCAAGGCTCCACAGGTTTTTTTTAGCTCATAACCAGTGTCCTCTGTGTGTCTAAGTTACCTCCTCAGGAGTCCCTATATAGAATTCTGATTTAGTTCTCATTTCACCTCCCTTACATCCCAGATGACTCACTGGGTAGAAATGAGGCAGTTCCCTTTGATCCCTGAAGTTTTAGTGACCAGAAATTGAAACAGAAAGAATAACAAAGACAGACAGCAATGGTGCACGTGTGTGTGTGTCATTTGCACTGGCTTTTACTGACCAAGTGATGTTTAATTTTTAAGAGTTAATTTTCTAGTGCTAAATTTATCAGTGAACTTGAATTAATATTCAGTGTGCCCATAACTTTGAATTTCCACACTGTTTCACATTTAATTATGTTATAGCTGTTTCTGTAAGCAAGGAATAACATGCATTAAATAGTAATGATATCTGAATTTCTTTCTGGTCATGACTAGGGCTGCCAATTAATCGCAGTTAACTCATGCAATTAACTTAAAAAAAATTAATTGTGATTAATGCCAGTTCGAATTGCACTGTTAAACAATTGAATATGTATTGAAATTTATTAAATGTTTTGGATGTTTTTCTACATTTTCATATACATTGTATTCTGTGTTGTAATTGAAATCTAAGTGCATATTATTTTTGATTATAAATATTTGCACTGTAAAATAATAAACAGTATTTTTCAATTCATCTCATACAAGTACTGTAGTGCAATCTCTTTGTTGTGAAAGCACAATTTACAAATGTAGATTTTTTTTGTTACATAACTGCACTCAAAAACAAAACAATGTAAAACTTCAGCGCCTACGAGTCCACTCAGTCCTACTTCTCGTTCAGCCAATCGCTAAGATAAACAAGTTTGTTTACATTTACAGGAGATAATGCTGCCCTCTTCTTATTTGCAATGTCATCAGAAAGTGAGAACAGGTATTTGTATGGCACTTTTGTAGCTGGCATTGCAAGGTATTTACATGCCAGATGTGCTAAACAATTGTATGGCCTTTCATGATTCAGCCACCATTCCAGAGGACATACTTCCATGCTGATGATGCTCGTTAAAAAAATTTGCATAAGTAAAATTTGTGATTGAATTCCTTGGAGGAGAATTGTATGTCTTCTACTCTGTTTATTCTCATTTAGCCATATATTTCATGTCATAGTAGTCTCGGATGATGACCTAGCACATGTTCATTTTAAGAACACTTTCACTGTAGATTTCACAAAATGCAAAGAAGGTACCAATGTGAGATTTTTAGCCGACCCAAGGTTTAAGAATCTGAAGTACCTTCCAAAATCTGAGAAGTCTTAGAACAGCAACAACTCCGATGCAAAAACTACAGAAACTACACCAAAAAGGAAAAGCAACCTTCTGCTGGTGGGATCTGACTCAGATAATGAAAATGAACATGCATCGGTCTGCACTGCTTTGGATTGTTATTGAGCAGAACCCACCATCAGCATGGATGCATGTCCCCTGGAATGGTGGTTGAAGCATGAAGGGATATATGAATCTTTAGTGCATCTAGCGCGTAAATATCTTGTGACACCTGCTACAACAGGGCCATGCAAACACCTGTTCTCATTTTCAGGTGACATTGTAAACAAGAAGCGAGCAGCATTATCTCCTGCAAATTTAAATAAACTTGTTTGTCTTAGTGATTGGCTGAATAAGAAGTAGGACTGAGTAGATTAGCAGGCTCTAACATTTTACATTGTTTTATTTTTGAATGCAGTACTTTTGTACATAAGTCTACATTTGTAAGATCAACTTTCATTATAGAGATTGTACTACAGTACTTGTATTTAGTGAATTGAAAAATACAGAAATATAAAGTGAGCACTGTACACTTTTTATTCTGTGTTGTAACTGAAATCAGTATATTTGAAAATGTAGAAAACATCCAGAAATATTTAAATAAATGGTATTCTATTTTTGCTGAACAGTGAGATTAATCATATGATTAATTGCGATTAATTTTTTTAATCACTTGACAGTGCTAGTCATAACCAATAGAGCAGAGAAAAGTGTAGAGAGGTAACCTGTAAAATGTAAAAATAACATATATAAATTCAATGCCAGCACCACATAGGTACTATGTGGTACGCATAGTACTCACATAAATGGGCCTTATATTTGGTATCTTCAAGGAACAGAATCATATGATAAGTGCCTGTATTGTTCACTGCAACAAATGTACAGTGTAATTAGTGCAGAGGATTTGATGGTAGGTATGTGTATCCAAAAACAGCTACAATGGAGATACCTCCCTCCTAGGAAGATTAATTAAATAAAGCTCCATCGAAAGAGGAGCAGAGAAGATGGTCTTTACTTGGACAATACTGTACTGAGATATCTAATGCGTGTACGTAGTGTCTAGTTCCCAGGGAGAAGGGCATGCTAGAAACAGAGAGAAAGATAAACAGGCCAACTTTTTCTAAATTGAGTAACAATTTAGGAGCTCAGCCCCTCTGAAAATCAGGCCATTTATTGAAGTGTTTAAGTATGCATTTAGGAGCCTACTTTAGGCACCTATGTCTAAAAATGTTGGTCAAACAGAAGGGAAGATGAGTGGATACATGGATAGATAGTAATTATATGGCAACTGCAGTACATGTAATGTATTGCAAGCGCAAACCCATCAGACAAAACACTTTTACTTAGTTCATTAACTTTTTGAACACTGGAGACTCTGCTGTTCACCCATTCTAAGGGCCCGAGCCAACACCCACTAGGCTCAGTGAAAAGTCTGACATTGATTCAGTGGAAGTTGGATGGGACTCTTAGGGACCAGTGTATTTCCAACAAAGGGCAGCTTCAGCTCCTTAAAGGAGGTGAGAGTTTTGTACATTTAAGGAAATAGGACTAATGAAAACCCTCTGCAATGCTTTGCTCTCCATTCCCTGTAATCACGTTACCAAGGGATTTCTGAGTAGTAGGAAACAATCCGGCACTGGCTGCAGGAGATGAAGTGGATGATTTAATAGAACCTTCCTCTCTCTTACTGCAGGGATCCTATGACATATTTTATTGTTTTCATATTAAGAAGATGCTTTCATTCATGTTTCTATGGGAGGAGATTAAAAAGTCAACTGCACAAACCCTATGATCAACTTTGTTGACACTTAAAGATAGGCCAAGAAAGATTCTAAGGCTTGCCTGGGAGCTGCCTATAAGGCTTCCCAGGTAAGCTCAAGGTGATTCTGAAGACTGGAATTTTACTGTGCGGTAACTCATAGCAGATTTGGAAAGCTGTTATAAAAGATATTTTAGTAATGTACCAATTGCAAAATGTGTGCAAGAAATGTAATGAATACCAACGACCAAAACAAGGGCCTAAATAACAACTAACACTCAGGTGATGAGACAGTTGGAAAATTATAAGGCGCTTGGGAAATAACCTAAGATAATGGCTGGAATAATGAAGAAAGAAAGATAACAAGAGTATAAGTATCCCCTGAAATTAAGAGGAATGGAGACCATTAGCAAACTGAACACCAGTCATCAGAAATGATAGGGAGGGTTTTCCACAGCTGTTGGTAAAAGTATGCCACTTTCTGTATGTGCTGTTTTATTGACTGATTAATAAATCCAATCAAAACTGATTTATCCAAGGGCTGTTTTTATTAAACAAATTTTAACTTAAGGAAACAGTACTCACTGAATGTAGAATTCCAATTTTAAATGACTACCGATTATTGGCTATTGATCTGGTCATTGATGATTATCAACTGTGGCAAAATTTCTGAAGCAACAAAAATAAAAATAAAAAGCAATCAAAAAGGAGAACATGGTTAAGTCACTTAAAACAATTGAAGTCGTGTCTGATAAACAGAGTTCCGGTTGTGTGGGGGGTGGGGGGGTGGGTTTGGTTCTCACTTCCCTCCATCAGATCAAGGGCACTACACTGTCCCCTTTGTTAGTTGTGCTTCCTCAGTGTTAGATGGACAGAGCTCTGGCAACCACCTGGATGTGGATCACAGCTCATGGCTGACAGAGCTAATCATTAATTACTTAATTAATTTTCAGGCATATCTTTGACTGAAGCCACTTGTCTGGGATTAAAGAAAATAACAACAGACAGTTCTTTGGACACCAAGGCTCAAATAATTCTCAAAGTATCTAGGTACCTCACATCCACAAATCTCCATGGGAGTGAAGTGCCTGAATATTTTGGGGATCTGGGCCTAACTGTATCTTGAGTAATAAAGAGGATGTTGTGATGCTATATGGAATCTTGGTGACAGAATACCAATATTGTAAAATTGCAATGAGTTGTGCCAGATATGCCATGTAAGATCTCATGTAAGATAGCTGCAAAAATGTTATGATTTGCCACATATTATGATCTTGTTTCTATGATTGTATCACCTTTGTACTATGAGTTATAGATATGTATGTATGTCTGTATTTCAAACTTGTGCTATGCTTCTGGGTGACACTAGAGTTTGGCATCAGCTCTGCCTAGCCCAGGGGTCTCCAAACTTTTCTGATTGTGCATCCCTAGCAGAAAAAGGATCTGGGAAGCCCCGCCCTAATCTCCCCCGCATCCATTCCCTCCCACTTCCCGCCCCCAACTGGTCCCCTCAGAACTCTCCCCTCCTTGTCCCCTGATTGCTGCCTCCTGTAGGGTGACCAGATAGCAAGTGTGAAAAATGGGGATGGGGGTAGGGGGTAATAGGAGCCTATATAAGAAAAAGACCCAAAAATCGGAACTATCCCTATAAAATCGGGACATTTGGTTTTATGTCCCCTGCCCGACCCCTAGGATCCACCCCCTATCTAAACCTCCCTGTTCCTTATCCCCTAACTGCCCCCCTGGGGCCGGTCCCGCCACGGTGCCCAGCTCCTGGGGCTGGTCCTGCTGGGGTTGCCCGGCTCCTCCTGCTGCCAAGATGCTGCTGCTCCCCTACATTCTATTTTATACAGACTCTCCTACCACACTCGTCACTGCAATATCTGAGTGTCTCCCAGTAGTGCATTAAGCAATTTAACTAACATCGGTCATGTGTTTGTTCTCCTCCTCTCCCCAGCAGAAAATGGAGTGTTCAGAGGAGTGTCTTGTTTTGATATTTTTTTATCATATATGTGTGTGTGTGTGTGTTCAACCATACTGTTATCTCTCTCTCTCTCTCTCTCTCTCTCTCTCTCTCTCTCTCTCTCTCACACACACACACACACACACACACACACGTTGTGATATATTTATGTTAATGTCAAATAATAGAATTGCACCTTGCACTTACAGTGGAAAGTGATGAGGTGTGAGACAGTCCTTAGCTCCTGGGAGCCTTCATTCCACAGTCACAGACCAGCCTGTCTCCTGCAGCTCTTCCAGGGATTTCTGAGGATAGCTGCAGTGAGGCACTCAGGTACTATGGTGAGAGGGGGCTAGAGAAATGTCTATGAATGCAGCACCCAGCACAATCAGGTCCTGGTCCATAACTGGAGCTCCTAGGCACTATGATATTATAAATAAGAAAGAATAATCATAATGATTTCATATTAATCTCCCCAAAATGGTCTGTTAGAAAGAGGGTGATAACTAAAGTGTAGATCAACTACACAACCAAAGACCAACAATTGGTGTTTTAAGAGACGCACACAACTATGGTGATGAGGATCAAATTGAAAAGCTGGTGGCATTCTGCCCTCCCCTATAGCGGTACTGACAGTTTCCACCAATAATCAAGCATCATCCCGTTAAATTTTCAAAACTATATGAACACTACAGGTAACAGTTATGTAATCCAGTAAATGTTATTTACACATTTTTACCAGTTATCCCTGCTATTCAAATATAACTCCAGTGGACACTGCCAGTTCACTATAGCTCAGCCATGGAATAGACTCAGTCAGAATGAGAGGACAATTTAGGGGAGACCCATGAGACGTTAGATGGCATCATGAACCCACCAGACCCAGAATGCATTATCGATCAGCTATGGAACTTCGGGGGTGGAGGGGTGTCTGCTGGGAAATGAGTTTCTCCGAGCATGGCTCTGAAATATTCTCTTTGGCAGCCAAGGGTGGAATCAGTGACTGTGCTGCTGTTAGGGACAAGGAACCGGGTTCTGCTCCTGGCTACTGCTCCTACACCCATTGTCATCTTCCATGACCCATAGACACCAGAGACGAGTGTCCAGGAAAACAAGGCTGGGGCTGAAAAAACAAACCACACATTTCGAGTGAAAGTCTCTCTCTTCTCCCACCCATAATACGAATATCATAATAAAAAACCTACCTAGGGCAGTGGTCTCCAAAGTGGGGTGCGTGCGCAAGATGATTCACTGGGGGACATGGCAGGAGAAGCGCTGCCAGACGAAAGAAAAAAGGGCGGTGCCCTTAGAAGGGATGCATGCTCAAAAATGTTTTACTGATAGGGGTGCGCAATCCAAAAAGTTTGGAGACCACTTGTCCTAGAGGTTGCTGGAGGATCCAGCCCCAGCCATAGATCATACTGTCTCTACCCAGTTGCTTGCTGAGGCCAGCTAACAAGTGCCCTATACAGGTTGCTCTCTACACAAGTGCCCTCTGTGGTGCCTCCTCTCTGTGTGTTCTGGGAGGTGGAGGAAAATGTCAAGGGCATTTCTGGGCCTAGGCTGTCTTACCACGCAGGGAGCAATACCCAGTGTTGTGACAAAGGATATATTTCTTCCCCTGCACTAAATATTACTAATCTCCCTTCCATTCCTGCCTCACCTCTGGGTGCCCGTGATAAGTCCAGTTTGTCACAGTGGAGTAAAAGGGCTGTTTCAGGTTGGTGAGCAACAAGTACATTTATTCCCAAAATGATTAACTTTCATAATCTAAAGAAACAAGAAATGAAAGGGCCACATCTTAATAACTGTCTCTCTTGATGTCTCCCTTAATAACTGTCTCTCCCCATTCAGAGACATGACCCCCACTTTTTAAATCATGGGTTTCCATTAAAGTTGCATGAAGATGTCAGAGAGTTCAGCCACGGAATCCGTTTTTGATAAGAACGCTGCTGGAATTCTTTGTATGAGCTTAAAAGTGACATTTTGCTCTAGAATGAGAAGGGTTAAAAGAAGAGGCTCCTAGCTCAGCTTTTGGGGTCAGATGCTTTGTACACCATTTCTCTTGGAGAGCCTAGAGAAAGAAGATCTTCACATTCCTTAACAAGGGGGAGACGTCCCCTTCCAGCTTTTCATGCCTGTGTCTTACTGACCAGAAGCACAAATTTCCTAGGTTTCTTTAATTAGCTGGAACTCTTCATTTAATAAAACAAGCAACTAAAACATCAATATAGAAGCTATTATTCTCCAATCCCCATGTCTATCAAAGTACTTGTAAGTCATTCTTTAAATGTAATTAACGTGCAGGCAAATCTGTAATGACCAAACATAAGAATATATTATAAAAATGTTATTTATAACTATTTTGCGTCAGTATTGAGGTCTAGCTTCTACAATACTGTGAGCCTAGACTCAGAGAGTGGAGCCTAACCTCACTGGCTGGTGCGTACAATTGGCTTCCACACTATCCATGTCACCCAGCAGCATGTCAGGGAGTATCTCATTCATGAAATGCTCTTAGGTTTCTGTTTAGAGGAATAGAAACTGAAAGGGAGAGAATGCACCAGTAAAACAAAGTCTGGGAAGCTGTAGTGAGAGAAAGCCATGGCTGCTTGTTGGAACGCAGGTAAAGCTGCAGCATTAGTGTATATGTATGTGTGCAAGTGTGTGTGTATGTATATACAGTATTTTAGTGCATTTATGTATGTGAATGTCTATATCAATTTATAGGTGAATATATGTATATGCAGCTGTATGAGCATATATATGTATGCTTATCTGTATGGCTATTGTGGCTCTATGTATATAAGATATACATACATGGTAAACAAGTTGGAGCTATCGCTGTGTGTTTTATATCTAAAATGTGTTTTTAGTTTCTAACTTAGCAAAGATAAACAAAATCACTGACAGTAAATTGATTTTCTTCCATAAGTACTAAAAGAATACTTCTTACAAAGACAAATGCTCAGCTAAAGCTGTGGTAGATTGTGCAACGTTGTAGTGGAATTATATACTGGTTTTATCAAGGATGATAAAAGTCAAAGTTATAACAATTATTTGTTTTTTTATTAGTACATCCCGTTGGCCCCCTCTTTCTATAAAAAGTTCAGATTTTTCTGTGTGTCTATGCATATATGCTTGTGTGTGCCTGTCTGGGCTTGTCTATATTTGAAAACTTGCCTCAGTGTAACCAAGCAGTATATATATGTGTATAATATATATGTGTGTGTTCTTTATGGGACTGAAACAGTGCCTAATTTGTACTGGGGTTTGGCCTTGGCACCTCTAGGTATGGCAGTTCATAGCCCTGGCACCATTGGACTCTTGGCCAGCAACCGCTGCTCTCTGGCCACCCAGCCTGTGTTTAATTTGTGCCCGGGCTTGTGGTGCTGAGCTCTAGCACTTTATTCAATACAAATTAAGCACTGGACTGAACCAAACTCCATTTAAGTCAAGGGGAGTCTTTTCACTGATTTCAACAGCCCGGGCTCTAGCTGAGTATGTGTTTATGCATGTCTCGGCGTGTTTTGAAACTCCCTGTGTGCCACTGTCTTGGCTTTCAGGGTTGAGTTGAAAATGACTGTGGCATGAAAATGGTGGCAGGAAAAAGTGCTGATGTAGGAATTTCAAAGACATGGGGATTTTGTTATTATGTCCTGGCACTTAGGTTGCAATGAAAATTTGAAATGTGTCCTGTGTTTTAAAAAGTTTGTTCTCAATGTTCCTGAGCCATGTTTCTCTAGTTTTGTTTTCTAAGGTTCTTAAAGAAAATAACGAGGGACTGTCATTTTCTTCCAAAACAGAAATAGCGTCACTATATTCCTGGGAAATATCAACTTAAATTTATAATGATTTTTATTTTAAAATGTTAATGGGAAAATCTACATTTAAAGTAAAATAAAATAAAAATAAATGAAAGAGCAGTTCTTTGGACAGTGGTAGTATCTTAAAGTTATACACGGAATTGAGAACCTGAGTCTGATTGATTTTAATGAACTTTGGATAATGTCCTTGATATTTATTATTATATTTTATTTATTTTTTTCACTGTTACTTAACAAGTAATGGGCATTCTCCCTCATGCGCACATGGTAAAATTAATGGCCGTATCTGGGATCAGGATGATCCCTTATCAACTTCACTATCCTCAGGGCACTGTACATTAGCAAGGAACTTCTTTAACATTCAGCAGTACTGACTAGGAATTGTCCATTGAGAATGAACAATTATAGGCCACATGATCCCAGGGATCATGCATCTCTCTCTTTTTGTCTTCCCTTATGTTTCTCTCTGTGCACCACGTGACTCTATTCTCTTTCCCACAGATCATGTATCCAGAGGCATCACATATGGGTGAGAATAAAAACACCATACCCACATCCTCCACAAGATTTACAGAGAAAGTTGGAGCTAGGAAGATTCTGATCTCACTCCCCCTCATCAGTGTGATATTAGATTTAACTCTCCTTCTTCCTCACCTCTCTCTTACTTTTCATCCATCACTATCTCTACAACTCCCTCTATTCTTCTGTGAGTTCCCTTTCCATTTATCTGTGCCGCCTTCCCTCCCCTCTCATTTTTAACTTGCTGTGACTGGCAAGCTCTTAACGATAAAGCTGCAGTCAGTGACTCCTTGGGATCTCTCTCATGTTTCAGGGGGAAGATACTCCAGGAGACATTTGTAGACAGTTATGACCCAAGTGTCCTTCGAAGGGTGCAATACATGCTCTATGAAATAAAGTGGAGCAATAGCAAAAGGTCCTGGCAGAGCTCTTGCCATAGCACTCGCACAGAGCATGCTGAAATCCACTTCATAGAAGATGTCTTTCAGGAGCAAAGATCGGATCCTAATGTCCACTGCTCTATCACCTGGTACATGTCCTGGAGTCCCTGTGGGGACTGCTGCAAGGAAATCAGGGATTTCCTGAAGGAACAGCCAAATGTGAGCCTAGTTATTTATGTAGCACGGATCTTCTGGAACAGAGAGGAAAACAATCGTCAGGGTCTACGGAGCCTGATAAACATCGGAGTGAACATCCGAATCATGGACCTCCCAGGTAATGGCTCACGGAGCTTTGGGGATTGGATGGGATAGAGGTGGGATATGGGGCATTTTGCCTCTAGATCACAAGTTCCAATTCAGCCCTGGTCCTGAATGGCTGCACTGAGGTTGTAAAATAGACTATGGAATCTTTTTACTTCTAGGTCAGTGGCTCCAGTCTGGCCCCAAGTCTTGGGGGGTAGTGTAATGGGATTCAGAGCTTTTCCCCTTTAGGTCCCTGGTATCAGACTTGAGTGTCAGTGACCGACAGCCAGTAGCTGACAGCCAAGTTTTGACCTTTGTGAAATGTGCTGGTGTTTGCAGTCCAGTTCCTAGCAGGACAGGTTAAAATCTCCATCCCGGCTGGCAGTTGCTGATCCCCTTGTCTCAGCAGAGAGGCTGAGGCATGAATGAGCCATGAAGAATCAAGGGCCCTTTTACTGCTAGAGGTGGGAACTCAGATCTGAGGTGCACTGATGAGCCGTGTGCATGGGTGAAGCTGGTGTGGCACTGCCGCTGTCTCTACTGCTCTGTTCAGGGAATAAACAGAGAACCCAGCCTCCTTCCCAGCACGGTCCATCGGCCATCTTTCAATTTCATTTGAGAACACAGTACTGTATTGAAATCGAGGGGGATTTCTGTGCAGCTGCTCTCTCATCTACACCAAGAGTAAAATCAGCTCACCCACTGACAGTGTGCTGCTGCTGCTGCTCATTGTGAAGAAATAGATGATATTTTACCATCCCCTCAACACATAAATGACTTGTCCCAGGGGAATCAGTGAATGAAATTTGTCAAGGCTGGTTTAATGAGACCTTCCCTGGACAGAAAGATGGAAAAGGCCAGGAGAACATGAGGCCCAGATGCTGTAGTGTCCTCAGCTGGTGCTGCCTAGCAGAAGCATTCTGGATGGCTCAAATTAGTCTTGGTCCCTTGAGATGGGCTGACCTTTCAGTATACGGAATCCACTGCTACCTCCTTCAGCACGTGACTGATTTGCTCCATTTTCCCAGCTTATAGCTATTGTTGGAGAACATTTGTCGATGATGAGGACAAGGATGAAGATGATTATTGGCCCAGGCACTTTGCCCCATGGATAATGCTATATTCTCTTGAACTCCAGTCCATCCTTCAGGTCAGTAGAACTTTAGGGAGGGGGAAATTTCATGCAGAAATTATCCATAGTCACATGCAGAACGAGAGGTGGATTAATATTTATTGGGGCCCTCCCTCTGCTTCCCTCAAGACCCTGCCCCCAGGCCTGGCTAGAAGCCAGACCCTGGTAAGAGCTGCCATGGGAGCCTGGACTGCTGTGGGGAGCTCCATGCCCTCCATGTGCCCTGGGTGGTGCACTTGTGGTGGCAGGGATCTGGGCTAGGGGCTGCTCTCAGGCACATCCTCGCCTGCTCAGGACAGGTGGAGGGCCCACAGCTCCCCACAGCTGCCCACGCTAAGTTCTTACCACACTTAGGGCAGTGATCCCTCAGGGGGACATGGAGGAATGCCCAGGGAGCCATGGTGGGGCCTCGGTCAGCATGACTAGAGAAGTTCCAGACACAGAAACCCCCCAGTTCTACTCTTCCCTTAGATCCCATCCTCAGTCTAGAAACCCTTCTTCTTGACCCTCCCTTGCAGGCACAGCTTCCAACTCTACACCGCACATCCTTCTCTCAGGGCCAATCTACACTAGCAAAACTTGTCAGGCCTCCCATCCCCCAACCAGAGCAGGTTAACCCCTTTCCTTGCCACCGTCTGCGTTACAGATCACTCTCTCTCTATATATATATTCCCTCCTTATATATATATATATATATATATATATATATATATATATATATATAT
>ML677350.1:35844394-35963313 GCA_007922305.1 Dermatemys mawii | reverse complement strand
TATATATATATATATATATATATATATATATATATATATATATATATTCCCTCCCAGTAACGGGCCATAGAATGATTCATTGAATTTCCCTGAAGTCTCTCCCCTTTCCAAATCACCCATGTGGCAGGGTGTAACTGTAACGCATAGTCAGGGTGTGAAGGGAAGAGCCAGCCAATAAATGATATTTCCATTCCATGGGAAATTCCAAGATATGTTTTCATTCTGCATCGGAACAAACCTGAGACCTTTTCAGTTTTTGTGAAAAACACAAGGAGATGGAAGAGAGTGAGTGAGAGCACCCTTCGGATAATAACCACCAGCCCGGTGTGTGGGGTACTCACATACTCCTCTGGGGTACCCGGGCTATGTCTACAAGTGACACAGTGGCAGTACTGCAGATACATCGCTGTAGCTTTGTAGTGTAGACACTACAGTGATGGAAAGGCGGTTTTTGTTGCTGTGGTAAATTCACCCCCTCAAGAGGCAGTAGCTACGTTGATGGGAGAATTGTTAAATCTACTGCGCTGCATCTGCAGTGGGGGATAGGGTTGACCTAAGTAAATCATGCACGGTATGAAATGTTTCACAGTTTTAGGTGTAGTCGAGGCCCTAGGTTCAGATCCTTGAGCCTGAAGGAAACGTAGCAGGGACTTGAATCTGAGTCTCCCATATCCCAGGGGAATGGCCAAAGCAACAGGCTATTAGCTATTTTGGGGGTGGAGTCGCTCTCTCTCTCTCTCTCTCTCTCTCTCTCTCTCTCTCTCTCTCCCCCTCTCCCCTCCAAGGTGGAACTGAAAGTTTCTTCACAACCGATATGTTTTCACAAAACTTTTTGTATTTGATAAATCAGCATTTTTTTTTTGATGAAAAAACGTTTAGTTGGAATACTCCCAACCAGATCTAATGATGAGTCCCTGTCACCATTAAACATGCCTGGGAACCTCTTTGTAATTTCTCCTGGTTCTAAATGAGATTTGAGGCAGTTAATATTATAGTGACTACAGCGAGTTCCTTCCATGTCCATTAAATCCCAGAGTGAGTCTAGAGTGCAAATGTTAAGCTGCCAAACTCCAGAAACGGAATTAACTTCAGCTGTTACTTCTCTCACCAGAACATTCCCTCTTGCCTAGAGATTTCAACAGATGAGAACCAGACTCCAATTTTCAGTCTATGTGTAGAAGATGATCAACAGAAAAGAGCACTCACATCAGTCAATCCCTGATAGCCTCCAGTATCCTGGCCTGGAAAGCCAACCAGTCTCTGAATGCCACAAGTGTATTGAACCAGGCCATCATCGGGGAGGGACGTTGATAGGACACTAGAATGTTTAATCATTCCAATTTGATCTAGTTACTCTGAGCCATTTCCTTCCCACTGATTCAGTCTGTAGGCTTTTGAAAAGTGAATCATGTTAATGTACTACAGTACAAAGTACAGTACAAAGTACTGTACTGCAAAGTGAATCATGTTAATGCAGTACAGGCTTTTGAAAAGTGAATCATATTTAATGCAGTACAGTGGCTGGGTCATGTTAACAGCTGAGATACTGTGTACAGGTTTATTCCATCACAGTTAACAAAAGAGTATCTTGCTTATTCTGCAGCCAATGATGTTTCACCTAATGAACACAAAACTATATGGTTTGCTTTGTGTAAGCAGTTTATAAGGAACTAATTCATTATTCAATAACGTATATAAAGACCTTAGAGAGGATTTATTCTCCAGGATTATTTCTCTGAATGATTTTTCTTGATAGAGTTCTGTGATTTACTTTCTCTGTCTTTTGTCAACTTGATATTTAAACATAATATCTATACTCCAAGGAAGCACTGCCTTTGTTTGTCTTCATTTTCAAAATGTAATTCATGTGGTACTGCTCAATAAACACTACTTAATGCTAACATGAGAATGGTCCAATGTATGACATCACAAACTTCTAATTTTTCATTAAGTGGGAGGAGGAAGGGTCTGGTGATCACTCTTAAAATGAACAGACTTTCCAAATGTTAGCTTTTCAATTTAGGCCCTCCCCTGGTCCTCATACTCCAGGGTTTCTCAAACCGGGGTTTGCAACCCCCCTGGGGGTCGCCGAGCACTCCCAGGGGGGTCGTGAGCTCCTGGCACTGCTTAAAAGCTGCTGAATGAATTACCTTTGCATTCAGCAGCTTTTCGATGGACATACCAAGCTATTTCGGGAGCACTCAGCATGTCTGCCGAAAATAGCCGCCGAATGCGGAAGTAATTCATTTGGTGGCTTTTTGGCGGACATACAAGGGAAAATGGGTCGCAGTTCTCAAAAGTTTGAGAACCGCTATCATACTCCCTATATTGCCTTTCTTTGTTAAATCATAGAAGGCTGATCTCATCCCACACACATCACATATATGCAGACTTTAACATGCCTTTATACAGAGAAGACACAGTACTGGGCAAAGACAGCAAATCCTTGTAGAAAATCTTCCCAGCTATTGTAACCCTAGACTCTCCCAGCAGACAGATTCTGGGGTTAAGGAGCTCCCTGTTATTCCATTCCTGCTGCAGCTCAGCAGAAGCTGATGTGGAGAAAAGAGCAGGAGGCTCAGAGCAATTCCATTTCCAGCTCTTGTAGCTACCGACACTGTGGAACCCAGTGTTTTGAAGTGGATTTGCCAAGCTATCGCTGAAAAACAGACTACAAGATCCATGTTAAACTTTTCCTTTCTCTATATGTGTGTGCGTTCCTCTCCCCCGTCCCCCACAGAGAAGCGTGGGAATGACTACTGCCTTGTAAACCAAGATCTTGGTGCCTGTTTGTAGAGCCCTAAAATTGAAGACTTGTTAGAGTAGTCTTCCAAAAAATGTGCTGGCGCAGCAGATCCTGTATTCAATTTCTGTGTCAATGAGGGCTATTTGGGAGAGATGGCTGCCAAGGTATGGAAAATAGTCCATACTTTCCAGGGGTTCTCCATTGATGGTGATTTATGGTGAAGATTAGTTTGTGCAGGTGAGGGCTGGTAGCATACCTCAGTTTTCTAGAGGTTGAGAGAGATACCCAGGCTTTTGATAGGCATCTGCAAAAAGATTTAGGGTACTTTGCAGGTTGGTGTCTGTGTGTGCTAGAATGATGCAGTCATCTGCATACTTAGTGTCAGAATGATACCAATTCTTGTGATCTTAGATTTTGTTTGGAGATGTCGGATATTGAGGAATTGCCCATCCATACGATATTCTGTCATGATTCCATCAGGAAGGTGGTCCCGGATGAGAATCAGGATCAAGGCAAGGTAAATGGAGAAGAGTGTTGGAGCAATGACACGGGTATTTCTAGGGGAAAAACTTCTGGCACCGGTGCACGTGGCGAGCATGCACAACTACTGTGGAATAGACATGAGCAACACATCTTGAAGAACACCGATTATGGAAAAAGTAACTGTCTTTTTTGTTTCCAAGGAGACTGGAAGAATGAATTGGTTTGGGGGACTGCACTATGGAGCCTTTCACTTCTATGTCATTGGTTATAACAAGGACATGTCTTTGTAATCAGCAAACCACATTTTCCTCACAGAAACAAGCACTGCACTGGCATCAATGGTCCCCTGTGTCAGTCTAAGATTCACAAAGATACTCTGAGCATCACAACACCTAACTTTTAGGTTCCTAGCAAATCACAGGAACACACTGTGATTCACCAAGCCTGAGACAGGCAGCTTAGTCTGTGATCCCCCAAACCAGCATGTTATGGAGAGAGATGTCTAAACTAGCCAATGGGAGATGCGAAAGGCAGGGAAGAGTCAAGGTGCTATGCCCTGCCCCTCTCTCAGAGATAGGTGTCTAAGTCTGGGCTTCATGCCCCTCTCTGCTAGTGAGCCCTCTCTCCGGGTCAGTGAGAGCTAGGGGAGGCCAGTGAGGCGACGGAAGCCCACTGAGAACTTTGAGCCCAGTGGTAATGCATTATACAATTCACTAACCTCCTCCTGAGGGCCCAGCTCTGACCGAGGTACCTCGTGGTGCTAACTGGCAGAGGACACAGGAGGGCATAAGGGTCCTAGGGATGCCCTGGGTCTGGTATTTTCATATCAGTTCACCAAAGAATGTCATGTAAGGGTCTCTACTGAGTCACACTGCACATTCTAATCCTTGTGAAATGTTTGTGTGAATAATATGGAAGGAGCTCTGCACAGATATAGGAAGTTATGTTCTTAAAGCCTTGGAGTTAAAGGCAGGTCACCCAGAAGAAGGAAAGGCCTTTGGCTTGGCCGTACCTTACTAGATAAGAGGGCATCTTGTTAGTTAAGTTTAGGCTCTTGAATGTGTGTTAGGATTTTATTTTATCTATAACCCTTTGGTTCCAATATTTCTGCTTCCTATCACTGCAATCTCTGTGCTTTGTTAAGTACACGTATACTTGCTTTCTCTATAACCATAGTGAGGTGCTGTGTCTAAGTGGAGCTGTGGACTATGGCGTAGCTGGTGAGCTGTGCAGCACTGTTCCTTTGGGAATGGCAGATCTGGGAATTCTGTGACTGTCCAGTGGATCAAGGACTGGGCACTCCAGGGAGATGATCGGAGGACTCAGTGGTTGATGTGTACTAATTGCTGACCTGCAGAGGGACAGTGAAGTCCGTGTGTATTGACCTGGGAGCTGACCCATGTCAGCCACAAACTGGGCTTCCTTATGCTAATGGACGGTGTTGGTGAGGTGCCTCACAAACCTAGGTACCTTCGGGCAGCATCACAATAGCTCATGTCACAGTGCTTTACAAAGGTGAGTGCCTTCACTCTTATTTTACAGATGGGTAAAATGAGTCACAGAGTCATGAGTGACCCACAGTCTCACTCAGTTATAGTGGCACAACAGGGATTTCTGATTCCCAGACTCATATCTTAAGCACAACACAGACTTCCCTTATAGGCTTCCCATCAGCCTTGAAAGAGTTATGCTCAAGTGGTTGCTTAAATCCACTGTATACTGTGGAGACAAGTGACCTCTGCTGATATATAGAGTCATCTAAAGGTTTCCTATATGTACATTGCACAGGTTAGGATCTTTTTTGGATGAACGAGTCAAGAGAAATGTACAGTAGATGTCTCACTGTAGTACAGCAGCTCAGTTTTGCAGACCATTTATGGGTGTACCGCCCAGCATTGGAGCTCCCCGAAAGCCACCCCCCAAGAAAACCGATAGATTAAATTCCTGGGGATGAAATGTGCTCTTGGTGACCCAAACCAAGTGTCATACAGCACCTATTCTTCAGGGTTGAGATCAGGTGTATTCCTTATTAAATGTCCCTAAAAATGTCCCTAACAAGCCAAATGTGAATGAAAAAAAAAATTAGGGCAAAACTGCTACTTGATTTTCCAAAATTAGCTGAGAACCCAGTAAACCCCAGAAATACACCCCTTACTTACAGAAAATGGAAGCAAGCCTTCTCCACCAGAGGGGCAGATGCAGACATACTGTTTTCTCTTGGTGCTTCCCCCAGCATCACTTCTGTCTTCTCGGGGCTGAGCCTTAGCCAGCTGGGCCTCATCCAGACCCCAGTCTCAGCTAGACCCTGAGAGAACCAAGAGACCTCACCGGTCTGATTAAAAAGAAATGTCCTGATGAGTTCCAGACACATACTGATGGTGTCACCATCCAAACTATTTCACAGTCTCTATTCACAGCCTTATGCAGGACGGAAAGAGTGAGAGGATGGAGCCTTGTGGATGACCACAGAGAGCTTCTACAGAGCAGAGACAATCAACCCAAACCTCTGCTGTCTTAGGCCATGTCTACACTGGCACTTTCGTCATTAAAACTAGGGACAGCTAAAGTGCTTTTGATTATGATAATAGTAATAATAATTAATAATGTAATAACAATACTTAATAATTAATGAATCATAATAATTTCTCATTAATCTACCTCCAAAATAGGATGGTGAGAGAGATGGTGATAACTGATGCAATGATCAGCTTAAAGAACAAGGGCCTAAATATTGCTTTTAAGGAGACCTACAGCTACAATAGTGATGAGGGACAGATAGGTACTGTCATCTTGCCCTCCACCAAAGGGGCATTGACAGTTTCTATGAGTAAAGTACACAGCATCTCCCTGTTTCATTTTCAAAAACTTCACATGAAAACTATAGTACAGTACAGTAGGTGATGGTTAAATATTTTCAGCACTTAACTGCACTATTCAAGTATATCTTGTGACAAAGCTCTGTCCTTATCTTCATGGATCCTGCATTTCCTGGCAGATTTTCACTAGTCTCAGAGGCTCACTGTGGCCCTCCACGTGGCCCTTCTTTCTCTAGAGACAAAGTCACAGACTACTGAGCCATTTTCATCATAAGCCAGTGAGAAGAAGCTATCCTTCCTGACACAGTCTCTGTTGTCTCTCAGTCTCAGTGATTAATTAGGGGAGGCAGAAAGGGGGAAAACTGGGCCCGAACACTACTCCGGACTCCAGCCCAGGGACCCTAACAGTATCAGCTATGATGGCTGACCTTTCAGCCACAAAACACAATACAATTCCCTGGGCTACTTCCCCACAGCAGTCCCCGCTTCTTCAAACTCCACTTCACCCTTACCTCAGGGCCTCCTTCCTTGCGTATGATATGTTGTCTACCACTAAGTCTCTCCAACTGCACAAGTTCCTCCCACAGCTCCTGACATCCACACCCATCTGACTAAGTGACTAGAGGTTTCTAAAAACTGATTTCAGCCAGCCCCTGATTGGCTTCAGGTGTCCCAATCAGACTAGCTATTTCTACTGCTTTCTAGAAGGTTCTTAATTGGCCCCAGGTGTCTTGATTAACCTGAACAACTGCCATTTGGTTCCAGAGGTACCAGGGATTTGTTTAGCCTGGAACTAACATATCTGTTCCTTAGCACTTTCCTATAGCCATCTGGCCTTGCCTCATCACAATCTCCAATGGACACTGTTTGTTTCTTCTAGCTCAGCCATGGAACTGAGTCACTCAGAACACAGGGACAATTTAGGGGAGAGACCCCATGAAATGTTCAACAGTGTCCTGAACTCATCAGGCACAGACTGTATTACTGATCAGTTGTGGATACAGATCACTCAGAACCAGGTGGGGCTGTTGGGAAAGATATTTCTAATATTTCCCTCTGGTAGCCCAGTGACCAGGAATCAGTGACTAGTGACATCAGGGACACAGAACTGGGTTTTCTCCTATATATTTCTCTCAAACCCATTGTCATTCTCCGTGATCTGCAGAGAAGAGTGTCAAAGGAAACAAGGGTATGTCTGAAAAACTAAACCATAGGTTTCAAGTAAATTCTTTCTCTGCTCTCACCCGTGAGGATTCTTCTGTAACACAAAGAAATCTCCCTAGAGCCTGCTGGAGGATCCCTGTCCCAATTATAGATGACAGAGTCTCTGCCCAGTTGCTTAGGCCAACTGACAAGTGCCCTCTGCAGGGGGCTCTATACACAAGTGCCCTCCCTGGTGTCTCCTCTGTGTATGTTCTGGGGGGTTGGGGAGAATTTCAAGGGCAGTTCTGGACCTAGGCTGCCTTGCCATGCAGGGAGCAATGCCAGTACTGTGGCAAAGGATGTATTTCTTCCCCTGCACTAAATATTGCCTCTGCCTTGTATTTCTGCCATACCTCTGGGTGCCTATGGTAACTCCAATTTGCCACTGCAAGCTGAAAGGGCTGTTTCAAGTCGGTAAGCAACAAGTACATGTATTTCTAAAATGATTCCATTTCATAGTCTGGAGAAATGAGAAATGGAGGGGCCACATCTTAAGAACTGTCTCTCTTGATGACCATTCAGGGGACTCCCACTGTGTTAGTCACATGGATTCTTAGTGACACACAGACTTCAGAGTGTTAATGATGGAATTAGTTTCTGATAGGAATCCTGCTGGAATTCCTTGTGTGAGCTTAAAACCGATGTTTTGCTCTAGAAAGGGAAAAGGGTTAAAAGAAGTGGCTCCTGGCTCAACCCAGAAAAATAATTTCTTCACATTCCTTTACGAGGGGACACCCCTTCCAGCTTTTTGTGCCTGTGTCTGACTGAGAGAAAGCAGGAATTTCCTAGGAGTTTCTTGGATTAGCCTAAACACTTCATTTAATAAAACAAGCAACTAAAATATCAACAGAGAAGCTATTATTCTCCAAGCCCCATGTAACAGCCAAGTTTGTAATATCCTAACACAACAAGAATACATTAAAATAGTTTTATTAAGCACAATTTTGCATCAGTGCTGAGGTCCACCCCACACATCACTCAGAGCCTAACCTCCCAGAGCTGAATCACCAATCACTGGCTGGGAACAGCTGTTTTCCCTCATTGCTTAGGTTTCTGTTCTCAGGAATAGAAACTCAAAAGTGCACCAGTAATACAAGACAGTCTCGGAGGCTATAGTGAGAGAAAGCCATGGCTGCTGGCTGGATTGGAGGTAAAGATGAATGGAGCAGTAGTGCATATATCTGTGTACGTGTTTGTAAGTATATACATATATCTGTGCATTGGTGTGTCTATGTCTATACAGTATATGTATACATTTACATGTGTTCATGCCTATATGAATTTAGGGACATATATATGTATGTGCACCTGTATGGCTGTTGTTGATCTATGTATATAAGATATGTATATTTAATAGATACCTCTGGTTTGTTTAGCTCTCTGAGTGTATTTTTAAACATATAGTGGTTTTAGTTACTAACCTGTCAGTAAAGACAGACAAAATCACCGACAGTAAAATGGTTTTCTTACATCTAGGGTGACAAGACAGCAAGTGTGAAAAATTGGGATGGGGGAGAGGGAAGGGACGAATAGGAGCCTATATAAAAAAAAGCCGCAAATGTCAGGACTGTCCCTATAAAACTGGGACTAGTTACATCAGTTTTAAACAGGTGTTTCTTACAGAGACAAAGAGGTGAGAGAATACAGCAGAGTAGAGGCAGTCTAGGTTACAAGTTATAGTAGGTATACATACTGATTTATTTTTATCAGAGTTAAAACAATGGTTTTTCTTTCTAATTAGTACATTCCATTGAGTCCATCTTTCCTCAAACAGTTCTGATTTTTGTGTGTGTCTACACATATGTGTTTGTGTCTGCCTACGTGGGTTTACCTATATTAAAAAAGCTTGCACCAGTGTCACTAAATAGTGATGTTGGTGCAAAACCCCCACTCGTGTCTGTTCATATGTGTACCTTATGGGCCTGGTCCAAAGTCCACTGATGTCAAGGGGAGTCTTTTCAGTTTCAGTGGGCTCTGGGTCAGGCCCTAGCTGAGTATGTGTTTTTGCATGGCTGAGCATGTTCTGAAATTCTCTGCGGGCTCCTGTGTGGGCTGTCAGATATTTTAGTTGAAAATGTAAAGTGTCATGAAACCAGTGCACAAAGAAATTGCTGATCAAGGAATTTTAGTGACATGAGGGTTTTTTATTAAACGTTGACTCCCAATGACAAAAAGGAAATGAACATTTTCAACGTCTCCTACATTTTTAAATGTTTGTTCTCAATATTCTTGAGCCAGTTTATCTAGTTTAGCTTTGAAGGTTCTCAGTGCAAATAATAAGGGACTCTTATTTTCTTCCAGAATAGAAATAACCTAAAACTGAAAAATCTCAATTTTTAAAAATTAAATTAATAATCATTATTAATAAGATATTCAAATACATATATGGGGCAATCCACATTTAAACTAAAAAGAAAGGAAATAACAGTTCATTAAATATTGGTAGGATCTTACACTTAAAAATGGGAACAGATGGCCTGAGTCTGATTGATCGTAATGAGCTATGCACATGTATCAGATATAATAATAATAATAAAATAATAATTATAATTATTATTTCACTGTTCCATGGCAAGTAATGGGCATTCTCCCCCCTACAGATATGGTTAAATTAATGGCCAGATTCCAGGATGAATCTTTCTCACCCCCACTCTCCTCAGGACACTGCACCTTACCAGGGAGTTTCTTTCCTAAGCATTATTGAATAGGAATTGTCCATTGAGAATGAACAATTGTAGGCCATGTGGTCTTGGGAAGGAGGCACTGAGGGGACCTCAGTTTGTGTGCCTTCCCTATGTCTCTCTTTGTGCACCAGATGACTCTATTCTCTTTCCCACAGATCATGTATCCAGAGGCATCAGGCAGGGGTGAGAATGAAAGCACCATACCCACATACTCCCAAAGAGGGAGCTGGAAAGAGTCAGATCTCCCTCCCCACCCCTCAGTGTGATACCAGATTTAACTCTTCTTTTTCCCTGCCTCTCTCTCTTTTCCCCCATTGCTCTCCCTGTGTCTCCTTCTATCCTTCTGTGAGTTCCCCTTTCCATCTATCTGTCCCTCTACTCCATCCCTCGCATTTTTAACCGTTTTTTTTTTGACTGGCAAGCTCTTAGCGATAAAGCTGGAGTCAGTGACTCCTTGGGATCTCTTTCATATTTCAGGGGGAAGACATCCCAGGAGGTATTTATGGAGGATTATGACCCAAGTGTCCTTCCCAGTGAGACTTACCTGCTCTTTGAAATAAAATGGAGCAGTAGCAAAAGGCCCTGGCATAACTGTTGCCATAACACCCTCACAGAGCATGCTGAAATCTACTTCCTGGAAGATGTCTTTAAAAAGCAACAGTCTGATCCTTCTGACCACTGCTCCATCACCTGGTACATGTCCTGGAGTCCCTGTGCGGATTGCTGCAGGGCAATCAGGGGTTTCCTGAAGAAACAGCCAAATGTGAGCCTAGTTATTTATGTAGCACGGATCTACTGTCACAGAGAGGAAAACAATCGTCAGGGTCTACGGAGCCTGATAAACATCGGAGTGAACATCCGAGTCATGGACCTCCCAGGTAATGGCTCACGGAGTTATGGGGACTGGATGGGATAGAGATGGGATATGGGGCATTTTGCCTCTAGATCAGGGGTCTCCAAACTATGGCCTGGGGGCCAGATTCAACCCGTGGCGTCGATTTGTCCGGCCCCCCTGGCCCCAGCTGAGCAGGCATGTGGAGAAGCCACCGCTGGCCCATCCCCCTCCCCCCGTGCGAGCTGCTGCCGGCGGCCCTATGTGCGGTGGGGTGAGTGCCCCCATGGTGTGGGTGGAGGAGCAAAGGTGGGGGAGGTGCAGTAGCGGCCAGAAGAGCAAAGGGGGGGCTGCAGTAGAAGACGGAAGAGCAAAGGTGGGGGGGCTGCGGCAGCGGCCCGCAAAGCCCCTTCACAAATCTAATATGGCCCTCGTCTCAAAAAGTTTGTAGACCCCTGCTCTAGATCACTAGTTCCAATTCAGCCCTGGTCTTGGATGGCTGCACTGAGGTTGTAAAATAGACTATGGAATCTTTTTACTTCTCGGTCAGTGGCTCCAGTCTGGCCCCAAGTCTTGGGGGGTAGTGCAATGGGATTCAGAGCTTTTCCCCTTTAGGTCCCTGGTATCAAACTTGAGTGTCAGTGACCGAAAGCCAGTAGCTGACAGCCAAGTTTTGACCTATGTGAAATGTGCTGGTGTTTGCAGTCCAGTTCCTAGCAGGACAGGTTAAAATCTCCATCCCGGCTGGCAGTTGCTGATCCCCTTGTCTCAGCAGAAAGGCTGAGGCATGAATGAGCCATGAAGAATCAAGGGCCCTTTTACTGCTAGAGGTGGGAACTCAGATCTGAGGTGCACTGATGAGCCGTGTGCGTGGGTGAAGCTGGTGTGGCACTGCCGCTGTCTCTACTGCTCTGTTCAGGGAATAAACAGAGAACCCAGCCTCCATCCCAGCACGGTCCATCAGCCATCTTTCAATTTCATTGGAGAACACAGTACTGTACTGAAATGGATGGGCATGTCTGTGCAGCTTTTTTCTCATCTACCCCCAGAGTAAAATCAGCTCATCCACTGACAGTGCTGCTGCTGCTCATCATGAAGAAATAGATGATATTTTACTCTCCCCTCAACACATAAATGACTTGTCCCAGGGGAATCAGTGAATGAAATTTTTCACAGCTCCCGATGCTGCAGCCAGGGGCTGGTCCCTAACCCCCACCCCCAAGCTCCATTCTGGCTAGGGCTGATTCCTCCAAGCCCTGCTGCCCGACCCCTCGTGTTATCAAACCCTCCCCCTCCCCCCCCCAGCAGGTTCCTCCACACCCCGCTGTGCGGGGAGGGAAGGGGCATACCGGACCTTTTTGGTAACCTGGGCATTTGTCCATTTGCTCTTGCCAACTGATCAGCTGGGATAAATGCCCGTTTTTGTCAAAAAAAGTCAGGATGGCCAGGACAGAGGTTAAAAAGGGAACTGTCCCGGCCCAACGGAGACATATGGTCACCCTGTCTCCAGGCATGTGGGTCCTGAGGGAGTCTGGCCAGGGCGGGGGCAGACTTTGGCCTGGCTAATTGCACCACTCCTGAGAGGCCGAAGTGATTCCCCGCCCTGGCACTGAACCAGCCCCGGCTGTGCTGCTAGTTCAGCCTGGTAGACTCCGTCACCTTCCAGCAGGCCAGTGAGTGTTACCAGAGGGCGGGGTGTGAGGAAGTGGGTCTCTGGAGGTGTGTGTGGGGCTGCTGACCAGTGTGTGTGAGAGTCTCTTAGGGGGCAGTGAGGGAGGTCTGTGTGTTGGGATGCTGGGCAGTGGGGAGGTCTGAGTGAGGTGCTGTGTAGTTGTGGTGGTGGGCTGTGGGGAAATGCATTGGCCAGTAGTGGTGTGGCTGTGCGGGGAGGGTGTGCTGGGCAGGGGTGGTGATGTGCAGGTCACTGTGCATTTGTGATGGAGGGTCTGTGGGGGAGGGGAGGCTGCTGGGCATAGCAGTTCCAGGGGATGCTGGGCATAGGGAGTCGAGGGCTGCGTGGCACGTCATGCGCGCACCTCTGAGGGGAAGGGACATGCTGGCAGCACAGGGCTGGGTGGACCAGTGTGCGTCTGGCAACTGACAGTTTGTATACGGTGCCCTTGCACTGGGTTGGATGGAGCAGGGCTGGCCCCACCATGCTATGCTCCATTGCCCCTGGCTGGCCCCTTGCTCTGGGGACAGACCTCCCCACGCCAGGCTCCTTTGCCCCCATGGGGCCCCACAAATATGTTTGGTGCCAGGCCCACAAAAGATTAATCCGGCCCTGATTCTGTATGGCTCGATTTAGTCTTGCTCCCTGCAGACTGACTGACCTTTGTGAATACAGAGTCCACTGATGTCTCCTTCAGCACATGACTGATTTGTTCCGTTTTCCCAGCTTATAGCTATTGTTGGAGAACGTTTGTCCGTGATGAGGACAAGGATGATGATTATTGGCCCAGGCACTTTGCTCCATGGATAATGTTGTATTCTCTTGAACTCCAGTCCATCCTTCAGGTCAGTAGAGCTTTAGGGAGGGGGAAACTGCATCCAGAAATGATCCATAGTCACATGCAGAACCCAGTGTCTGAGCAGGATAGTTCCTTGACCTCCTTGGAAATCTCACTGATTCTGAGAGCTAAGTTGTAACATACGGTGGCTTCCAAATGAGCTCATGGGAACACTAAAAGTTTATTGGAGAACTCTCAGTGCCTGAGGAGATCAAGGGCTGGTTGGTTGGAGAAGAAAAAAGTTTTTCACATCTTTGGGGAGTTTAAACACCTCTGTGGTTTGCTTTATTGCAAAAGAGCATAAATGTAAAAAAATGTCTCCTGGCCCTTTAAGGGACAAAAACAACAGGGTTTTTCCTCTGCCCAAAATACAAAGCAAGTTCTAGACTGGTGCATGACTAGACAAGTTCCATACAGAGACCCTCACCCTAGTTCTCTTCAGTGGACGAGGCAGGGAAGAGGTGTGGCCGGACTGAGGATTTGGAGAAGGAGCTGAATAGGGGCAGGCAGGGGACAGAGTTGGTGCAGGAAGGGGGCGGGGAGGGGAAGGGGCAGGGCAGAGGTGGATTCGGGGCGGGGCCGGGGGCAGACGGAGGTTGAACACCCACCAGTGCCAGTATAATTCTGCACCTATGATGGGGTTTATATATTCCCTCCCAGTAACGGGGCCATTAAATGTTTAATTGAGCTCTCCTGAAGTCTCTCCCCTTTCCAAATCACCCATGTGGCAGGGTGATCTGTAACACACAGTCAGGGTGTGAAGGGAAGAGCCGGCCTATAAATGATATTTCCTTCCCATGGGAAAATCCAAGACGTGTTTTCATTCTGCATTGGAACAAACCCGAGACCTTTTCAGTTTTTGTGTGAAAACCACAAAAAGGTGGGAGAGAGAGTGAGCAAGAGCACCCTTCAGATAATAGCCGCCAGCCCATTGTGTAGGGCACTCACACACCCCTCTGGGGTACCCAGGCTATGTCTACACTACAAGAGATGCAGTGGCACAGAGGCAGTACTGCAGATATGTGGCTATAGCTCTGTAGTGTAGACACTACAGAGACACAAGAGCAGTTTCTGTTGCTGTGGTAAATCCACTCCCTCGAGAGACATTAGCTCTGTCGACAGGAGAATTGTTTCATCAACCTTGCTGCATCTATAGTGGGGGATAGTTTCATCTGAGCATGTCATGCATGTTATGAAATTTTTCACAGTTTTAGGTGTAGTCTAGGCCCTAAGTTCAAATCCCTGCTCCTATATGAGGCATAGCAGGGACCTGAACCTGAGTCTCCATATCCCAGGGGAATATCCAAACCACCAGGCTATTCTGGGGTGGTGGCTCGGTCTCCCTCTTCCCCCCATTTCTCTCTCCACCCTTTTTTTTTCTTTTCCCATGGTGGTCCTGAGAGACATTCCCAACAAAAGATTTTTCACAACCAGTATGTTTCCACAAGACATTTTGGATCTGAGGAATTAGCATTTTCTGATGAAAAACCGTTTAGTTGGAATACTCCCAACCAGATCTAATGATGAGTATTTTTTACCATTAATCATGCGTGGGAACCTCGCTGTAATTTGCCCTGATTCTGAATGAAATTTGAGGCAATTAATATTATAGGTTATTGCAGCTGCAGCGAGTTCCTGTCATGTCCATTAAATTCCAGAGTGAGTCTAGAGTGCAAATGTTAAGCTGTCAACCTCAAGAAAAGGAATTAACTTCAGCTCTTGCTTTTCTCCCTAGAACATTCCATCTTGCTTAGAGATTTCACCAGGTGAGAACCAGACTCCAGTTTTCAGCTTATGTGTAGAAGATGAGGAACAGAAAAGAGCACTCACATCAGCCAATCCCTGATAGCCTCCAGCATCCTGTCCTGGGCAGCCAACCAGTCTCTGGAAGCCATGAATGTATTGAACCAGACCATCATCGGGGAGGGATGTTGATAGGACACTAGAATGTTTAATCATTCCAATTTGATTTAGTTATTCTGAGCCATTTCCTTGCCATTGATTCAGCTTGCAGCCTTTTGAAAAGTGAATCATGTTTAAATGTTAAATGTTGTACAGTGACTGGATCAAGTTAACACCCATGACTCAGTGTACAGATTTTTTCCATCATGGTTAACAAAAGAGTATCTTGCTTATTCTGCAGCCAATGCTGTTTCACCTAATGAACACAAAACTATATGGTTTGCTTTGTGTAAGCAGTTTATAAGGAACTAATTCATTATTCAATAACATATATAAAGACCTTAGAGAGAAATTACTTTCTTGGGTTATTTGTTTAAATTATTTTTCTCTTGATAGATTTCTAGGTTTTACTTTCTCTGTCTCTTGTCAACATAATATTTGAATAAAATATCTATTATCTAAGAAGCACTTCCTTTGTTTGTCTCATCATTTTCAAAATGTAATTCATGTGGTACTGCCCAATAAACCCTACTCAGTGTTAATATAAGAATACTCCAATGTATGAAATCACAAACTGTGCTTTAAGTTCGTTAAGTGGGAGGAAAAAGAGTCTGGTGATCACTCTTAAAATGACCTGACCTTCTGAATTTAAGATTTTCAAGCCCATAATTTTCCTCTAGCCAGTGGTTCTCAACTGATGGTCCATGGTGACTTTTTCTGTGGTCTACACGAATATTGTCCAAAGTCAGACAGTGTGAGCAGGTGCTGCCGTTAGGCTGTTTTACACCATGTTCACAAGCATGCAGCGTGTCATCCATAGCATCATCTAGGATGCGACCATGTTGTGTTGCCAGTAACTTCTGTCTAAGGCTCTCAGCGTCAGCATAGCTCCTGCCAACATGCTGAGTGGTTGTGTCGTTTGTTCTATGCTAAATGTGCTGTTTTATTTTGTTCATAATTTCTGTTGTAAAATGTAAGTTTGCAGACAATTTTCATCTTTATGTTCGTTAGTTTATTACATACTTTTTATTTCATGTGTGGCTTTTTTGTATGGGGATTTTAATGCAGGGGATAAAACACAAATTTTATATTTACATCTGTTGAATTTATCAGGTTGGACTGAAAGTAATTTCAATTTGACAGTACTAAGTTAAACGGTTTACTCCCAAATAAATAAAACTTTAGCACTGGTTAATAAAATATTATTATCTGTTAAAAAACCCCTAAAATATGTTTTACTCAACCAAATACAAGAGATAAAAACTAACTGCCATAGTTTATTTTTTCGTAGCCCATGTAATGTGTGCAGTGCGAGTTAGATAGATATTATATTGTAGTTCCAATTTTTGCCACCAGACAACTTATTTTGGGACATCTATATGAGTGATTTATAATTATTATACATCTCCCAAAATAAATCATCAGTTCGAAAAATCAAAATTTCATTGTAACCCCACAGATCTGAGATAATGGCAAAGACAGGAAGGAATGTCAAGAGCAAGTGTTCAAAGGACTACATCAAATTCAGCTTCACTTGTCAAGAAAAAGAAGGCGTGGATTTGCCATAATGTGTTATTTGTTTCAAAGTCTTGGGGAATGGCTCAATGAAGCTGGCTAGATTATTTTGAGCGCTGGTTATCAAGTCTGAAACGACAGTGCCTCGATTCAACAGGTGCACTCTACAAAAATACAAGCAATGTAGTGACCGCTTCCTACACTGTTGCATACAAAGTTGCACAGGCCAAAAAGCCTCATTCTATTGTAGAGCAACTTGTGCTCCCCTGTGCAAAAGAGATGGTGCAGCTAGTTCTCGGCGAGGAAGCAGCAAGGAAGCTGAATGACATATCTGTCTCTAATGACACAATATCGAGACGGATAAATGAGATATCATAAAACATCAATGAACAAGTTGTGGATGAAATAAAGAAGTCTCCATTGTTTGTCATTGGTTTCATGTTGGTGAAACAGCATGCTCCAATGGTAACCGGAGTTCATTGCTTCATTCCTAGGGAAGCTTTGGCACCAAAAACATTGCCTGATCCACTCAACACTGTTTTTAAAGGGTTAGTGAAAGCTGTAAATTACATCAAATCATCGGTTCCGAACACCAGGCTATTCAAAAGATTTTGCCAGGACATGGGTTCTGACTTTGATGTGTTGCTGTTCTACAATTCTGTATGATGGTTGTCAGCAGGGAATGTACTCAGCGGAGTTTTACTCATGCTAAGGGCCAGTGGTGGCAAGGTGACTCACAAACCTGGGTACCTCTGGACAGCATCACACTAGCTCATAGAATCATAAGCCATCTAGTCCAATTCTCTGCACTCAAGACAGGACTAAGTATTATCTAGACCAGCGATCAGCAACCTTTGGCATACAGCCCATCAGGGAAATCCACTGGCGGACCGGAACGGTTTGTTTACCTGCAGCATTCACAGGTTTGGCTGAGCGCAGCTCCCACTGGCCATGACTGGCCATTCCAAGCCAACGGGGGTTGCAGGAAGCAGTGCTGGCCAGGCCATCTCTTCCCATGGCCCCCATTGACCTGAGATGGAGAACCATGGTCAGTGGGAGCGGCGTGCTGAAAGGGCTGTTTCAAGTCAGTGAGCAACAAGTGCATGGGTTTCCAAAATGACGGCATTTTATAGTCTGGAGAAATGAGAAATGGAGAGGCCACATCTTAAAAACTCAAGAATCAGAGGGGTAGTCATGTTAGTCTGGAATTGCAGAAGTGACAAAGAGTCCTGTGGCACCTTAAACACTAACTAAAAGTATTAAAGCATAAGCTTTCGTGGGCTAATACCTACTTCATCAGATGCATGCAGTGGAAGTGGGTATTAGCCCACGAAAGCTTATGCTTTAGTACTTTTAGTTAGTCTTTAAGGTGCCACAGGACTCTTTGTCACATCTTAAAAACTGTCTCTCTTGATGACCATTCAAGGCCGTGAGTCCCACTGTGTTAGTCACATGGATTCTTAATGACACATGGACTTCAGAGTATTTAACGACAGAAATAGTTTCTGATAGGAATCTTGCTGGAATTCCTTGTGTGAGCTTAAAACGGATGTTTTGCCTTAGAAAGGGAAAAGGGTTAAAAGAAGAGGCTCCTGGCTGAGTCCAGAAAAATAATTTCTTCACATTCCTTAATGGTGTGTGTGTGGGGGAGATGGAGGAGGGAGAAGTCTCCTTCCAGCTGTTCGTGTCTTACTGAGTAAGCTGTGTCTTACTAAGATAAAGCAGAAATAGCCTAGGAGTTTCTTCCATTAGCCTGAACACTTCATTTAAGAAAACAAATGACTAAAATATCAGTAGAGAAGCAATTATTCTCCAAGCCCCATATATGTCAAAGTACTTTTAGGTAGTTTTTCAAATATAGTAAAGGTGCAGCCAAGTTTGTAACAACCTAATGTTATAAGAATATATTAAAATAGTTTTATTAAGAACAATGTTGCACCAGTGCTGAGGTCCAAACCCAACATCACTCAGAGCCTAAAACTGAAGAGGTGAATAATCAGTCACCGGCTGGGTGCTACTGGTTTCTGTAATCTCCCAAGTTTCTGTCACCAGGAATAGAAACTGAAAGGGAGAAAAACACATTACTAAAACAAGACAGCTGGATGCTGTAGTTGGGGAAAACCATGGCTTCTGGCAGGAGCAGAGGTAAAGATTCAGCATTAGTGCATATGTGTGTGTGCACATTTGAAATATACACATGGAAGTGTGCATTTTGTGACTATATCCATGCAGTATAAATGTGCATTTGTGTGTTTTCATGGCCATATGAATTTATGAGTGTACACATGTATGTGCATCTGTATGGCTGTTGTGGATCTATATATATAAGATATGTATATTTGGTAGATTAATCCAGTCTATGCTCTGTGTGTGTTTACACATCTACAGTGGTTTCAGTTACTATCTTTTCAGTAAAAACAAACAAAATCATAGTAAATGATTTTCTTACATCAGTACTAAACAAGTACATTTTACAAAGAGAAAGGTAAGAGAATACAGCAGAGCTGAGGCAGTCTAGGTTACTAGTTATAGTAGATATTACATACTTGTTTTATGAAAGTTAAAGCAACATTTTTTTAAATTAGCACATCTCATTGGGCCCATTTTTCCTCAGACAGTTCTGATTTTTGTGTGTGTCTGTGCATATGCATTTGTGTCTGCTTGTATGGGCTTAAAAAACTTGCATCAGTGTAACTAAATAGCTATATTGGTGAAAAAAACCCACTCCTGTGGCTGGAAGTCCTTTGAAGTCAAGTGAAGTGTTTTCACTGATTTCAATTGTAGCCCATAGGGCTAGCCTGCTCACTTGCTTTATTATTATTCTGCCTTTATTTGCTGGTATGCGTGTTTGATTTATTGCATTTTGTAGTAGATTACTTTATTATGTTTGGCTGTAATGCAAGGAACTTACAGGCTTGTATCCTGTATGATTAGCTTAAGCAAGTCAGCATACTTATTGTTAAGTAGGCTATTTTTGGCCTAGAGAACTGGCCTAACAATTGCCCTTTTAGATTTTTGGGCAACTAGACGTGTTTACTTAAGTTGGACCTTGACAGTGACCATCTCTCTTCCGCTGATTTCCATTAGAGTGAGATGCCTGAATGCCTTTGAGAATCTGGGCCTAACTGTATCTTGGATAATAAAGAGGATTTGACATGCAGGGTTAAACAGATCACCAGGAATGGGGTTCAGAAAGATTCTCCCTTCCCAAAAGCGTGTATTAGAGGGCATGTCAGAGTTACACCCTGTTCAGCAGCATTGAACATGGGTCATCTGTTAGGACCAGGTGGTTATGAGACTCATGCAATTGATTTCTGTGATCACAAAAAGGCAGAGTTGTGGGATTTGGGTTCTTCCTGTTTTCCTCTGTATTTCTGTTGCCAGAAGATAGATGATTTTCTAATTATCTTTTCTAATAGGTCACTTGACTGACTACACCATCCAGAGGTGAGAATGACTATTCTATATCCCCAAACCTGACCATTCCATGAAGGATTCCAGAAAGGGGGATGGAGGACTCCAGATAGTCTTCCTCATTCACTTTTATTCTAAATCTTCTCTCTCTCTCTCTCTCTTACTGTCCCTTCGTCTATGTCTCTGTGGGTCTCTGTGTCTTTCTCTTTGGCCCCAGGATTTAGCTATGTGGAACAGGGCTAGTGAAAGTGCCATCGGCGGACATTACATTTTCACAGTGACTTGCTCATGTTTTAGGTGGAAGATACAACCAAAAGAGTTCAAGGATGTTTATAACCCGAGTGCGCTTCCCAGGGTGACTTATCTGCTCTATGAAATTAAATGGGGCAACAGCATCAAGATATGGAGAAACTGGTGCCGAAATACCAGCACCCAGCATGCTGAAATCAACTTCCTGGAAAATGCCTTCAGGGAAAGATCTCTCAGTCCTTTGACCCACTGCTCAATCACCTGGTTCCTCTCCTGGAGTCCTTGCTGGAAATGCTCCCAATCTGTGGTAGAGTTCCTGAAGACATACTCCAAAGTGAACCTAGAAATGTATGTAGCACAGCTCTTCTGGCATGAAGATGAATGCAACCGTCAAGGCTTACGTGACCTGGTGATGAATGGAGTCACCATTAGAATCATGGACCTCTCAGGTAACCATTCATTTGGTTTCGAAGAAGGTGGAAGAATCAACAGGTTTGGAGGAGTGATCCATGGAGCTTTTCATTTCCATGTCATTGATTTTAGCAGGGACGCTGGTGTGTAGTGAACAAAAGCCATTTTCATCACAGACACCAGCCCTGCATTGAACATAAATTGTTCCCTTTGTCAGGTTCAGATGAGAGGGCAAGGGCTGACTGCAACATGGAGATTGCACTTCTTTAACTATTATTCGTGGTCGCCTGGTAAATCACACTGGTGGGGAGGGCATGAGAAACACATCTACACACTCACTGTGGCCTGTCCTGTTCCTGTTCTGAGGATAAATTGCAAATCTCATTCTCAAATGGCATCAATTCAGCATCTTTTATCAATATCATCGTTTATCTCAGCTCTAAACAGTAGCTTTCCAATAGTCTGACAAAGTACATTCACCTGCATCACGCCCGACCCAGCGCACTTGTCCAATTTTTTATGAACATTGAACAGATGTGCTCGGTTTGTTAGCCACTTGGTGTATGTGAGGTAAAGTTGCTCGCTCTGTAATATTGTAGCACTCTGTTCAATAAAGAGATCCGGTTATTCTAGTACTGTATAGTGTTTCTTTAATCAAAAGCTCACTGTTACAATGCATATTATTTTTTCTCTGATATTTACCTGGGCAAGGGTTCGTAAACCTGTTAAAACTTCCTCAGGAAAAAAAAAATGTGTGTGTGTGCGGGGGTGGGGGGGAGGGAATATCCTGTCTTAATAGCAATTACATAACTACTTAATCTTTCTTGAACCATATTGACGTCTCATAGAGCAGTGAGTTGGACAGGCAGCCTCTTGACATATCTTTTAATTTCCTCAGCTTACAGCTATTGTTGGAGAACATTTGTCAACCATCAAAATGGAGAAGACTACTGGCCTTGGCACCTCACCCCATGGATAATGTTCTTTGTTTTTGAACTCCAGCTTATCCTTCAGGTTAGTAGATCTTTGGGAGGAAAAGATTCAATCCAGAAGTTCTCCAGAGACATGTACAGATGAGGTATTCAGAATGCACCACTGTGATATTTCATGGATCTCCTATGAAGCCCCTGAAAACTTTCCTGGTTCTGAATGGCCGAGTTCCATGGCTGAGCTACAGCAGTCAGTGACTGATGAGTTGATAGGGCCATTAACATTCCATGGGTCTCCCCTGAATTCTCCCTGGTTCTGAGTAACACGGGTCCGTGACTGGGCTATAACTTCTGGGCAGTGCCTGATGTGTTTATGGTTCCTTTGGACATGCTGGGTCTGCATTATATGTGACATGCTTATAGGCCTGACATACATTTGTTGAATGTATGTCATAAATGTATAAATAAATTTCCTATTGTTGACCCGACCCATCAAATACTTGATTGATTCTAAAGTCATTATGTTCAGTTGTTAACCTCCAAATATTTTTTAAAATCATATTTCTCCTCTCCCACCAGGGCTCAGCAGCCAGTTTACAGATCTGTCCAGTAAGTAGCAATTGGACTCTAAGTTTCAGTCCTATTCAACCAGAATATTGTCACTTAATGCCTCTGCAAAGGGTCGGCACAGAATCCAGTCATATGAAGTCATCACATTGCTGGCCTGAATCAAGATCCAATTACCAGCAACTGCTAGTGTTTGGGCTTGGACCAGCAGTCAGTCATCATCAGCCACTAGTGTTTGGACCTGAACCAATAGCCGATCACCAGCAACAACCAATGTTTTGGCCTGGACCAGCAGTCAGTCATCATCAGCCACTAGTGTTTGGACCTGGACCAATAGCCAATCACCAGCAACAGCCAACGTTTGGGCCTGGACCAGCAGTCAGTCATCATCAGCCACTAGTGTTTGGACCTGGACCAGTAGCCAATCACCTGCAACAGCCAAGGATTGGGCCCGGACCAGCAGTCAAGCATCATCAGCCACTAGTGTTTGGGCCAGGACCATCAACCAGTCACCATCTGCAACGTATGTTTAGACCAGCACTACCAGCCAATCAGCAACAGCAACAGGATTCAGGCCTAGAACAATAGTCAATCAACAGGAACAACAAAGTAATAGGCTCTGGAATAGATCCCCTTGGATCTCCATAGGAAATAAACCCTTGGGAGTCCCCTCCATAGTAAACTAGGGGAAACACATTTTAACATATTTCAGCCAATACCCTTATTATGAATAACCCTAAACATTTATTGCTTCTATGAACAGTTTTGTGAGGAAATAATTTGTGATGCATGTTGATATTCCACAGCCTGGAAGATTCTTTAGTCTTCCAAGCATATTCCTTAGTGTTATTTTTCTGTTGGGGGGTCCTAGATTTTATTGTCTATCTTATTTGTGAAGTTGCCTTTTGAATAAAATAAATCAAATACCTATTTTAATGAGCTGCTGCTCTTATTGTCTAATTTTGCTGTTATTTTGAAGAGTGTGCATTTTTCTGAGCCCTCATAATGACCCTGGCAGTGATAACCTGTTAATGACCTAATGTGTGACAAAAGCATCATCTGAGTGGAGTGGAACTGAAACTCTAAGACAAATAGAGACCCAGTGCTTGGGTTTTTTTTAACATATTGATTAATTATTATTACATTTTGTAATTTTTATTTGTAGAGCACTAACATTGTGCAACATTGTGCATACACGTGTGAAGGCACTGGGCCAAATTCTTCTCTCTGAGCCTGACCCAAAGCCCACTGAACTCAGTGGAAGCCCTTCCGTTGATTTTCAGTGGGCTTTGGATCAGGCCCTGTGCAATACCAGTGTCAAACAGTTGATATCAGTGGATTTAAACCAGTGCAACCAAGAACAGGATTTGGCCCCAAGTCCCTACTCTGAAGATCTTACAGTTTAGATACAATGTATGGGCCTGGTCCCAAGACGTGTTGAGTACCTGTAGCTCTCATTGACTCCAGCACAGGGTCTGAGTACCACTTAGGACTGCAAGCCTAATAGATGGATCTCCACTGACTGAATTTGGTCCAACAAGTCTGTTGTTACAAGGGATAATTCACCCTGGTTGAGAGGGCCATCATGAAATCTATGCACCACTGCAGTCCCACCTAAGCACTCAAAACAGATCAGACTTACATGGTGTTTAGGCTTCTGCTCAGGGATGAATTTCACTCACGCTGAGTTAAGGTTAGAATAGAAAATCCAAGAGAGAAGTAACGGGTCAGATCTGATCTCAGATCCTATACTCAGTCTAAGTCTGGAGTAACTCCTATGAAGTCAAGGGAATTACTCTGGAGCCTCCCAGGTATTACCAGGAACATAATCTGTCTCCATGGATCCATTCTTTCCATACCTGCACATCTACCAATGTGATATATGCCATCATGTACCAGCAATGCCCGTCTGCTATGTACATTGGCCAAACCGGACAGTCTCTATGCAAAAGAATAAATGGACACAAATCTGACATGAGGAATCATAACATTCAAAAACCAGTAGGAGAACACTTCAATCTCCCTGGACACTCAATAACAGACTTCAAAGAGGGAATTCTTAAACCAAAAATCTTCAAAAACAGACTCCAATGAGAAACTGCAGAACTGGAATTAATTTGCAAACTGGACACCAAATTAGGCCTGAATAAAGACTGGGAGTGGATGGGTCACTATAAAAACCAATTTCCCCCTGCTGATATTCACACCTTCTTCTCAACTTTTGAAATGGGCCACCTTGTTTACATTGGCCTCATTAGGCCTACAAAAGTGATTTCCCCAATGCTTCTTTTCAACTGTTGAGAATATGTTGTCAGTAGCTACCGGTGTGGTGCTCTGCTCTTGTTCGAGGATGGTATCAGTCGGCTGCGTGCGTGTTCCCTCGGTGTGCTGCCCCAGCTCTGCGCAGATAGCTGACCCAGCAGACCCAAGAGAACCCTCAAAGACCACAGACTCTAGTAAGGTACGAAGGCACCCGGGCCAGGTTTACTGTCATCCGAAGCACCATGCACTTTCCGGTAGACTCTACGGGACATACTACGAGTCAGTGCTTGTCGTACAATGGCCTCAGCTCAGTCAGCAGCCAGATCTCCACTGCCCCCTAGACTGGACAAAGATACTGCCTCAGGGCTGTTATTATACACAGGTACAAACAAGTTACACATCACTCCTGACGTACTGAGGTGCAGCCTCTCTACGCAATAGGATGCATCCCCTCTACGTAGTAAGGTGCCGCCTCTCACCTTGCACAGGTTTGTTCGAGCAAAACAAGTCTATTCATCATGTTACCCTTTTGCCCCTGTCTTTAGGATGGGTCGGCCTGTTCCTTGTTATCTGTGTGGAATGTGCCAGTGTCTTGGTACCTCTTAGATCTGTGTACTTTTGCAACATCAGCCCTTTCCTTGCCAATTTCTGTGAGCAGGGCCTGCCTCTAGCTCACAGCTTAACTTTGCTTTATGTTAGCAAAGTCTTGACCATTACTTTAGCTCAGGCCTTAGGCCTCATACTGGGCCTCTGATACAAGGGTTTATGTTTCAGGGCCTCATCTTGCTACAGCCCACTTCACCTTAATTGAATTGGCTCATTAGCACTGACCCCCCACGTGGTAAGGCAACTCCCATCTTTATTTGCTCTTGTTGACAGACTAGTTGTGCATCACTGTAGCATGTGCACAGAAGCGTTCCTATCTTTACACCACAACAGCGCACAGATTGACAGGCATGCTTCCAGGACCACAGTTAGTGGCCAAAATAATATTAATGAAGGTCCTGCTGTTTTCCATGCTGGCTCCCAAATGTCTTGTGCCTATATATATGAGTGGCTGATGCATTTGTATTATTATTTATTCTTTGTATTACCATAGTGCAGAGGTCCCCAAAATGTGGGGAATGCCCCCCTAGAGGGATGCAGAAGAACATTGGGAGGGGTGTGGAAGGTTGGGCCAGTCCCCATGGGAGGTGGGGAAGGAGCTCCAGTCCTGCACCACGCTGCGCTCAGCTCTGCTCCAGCCCTATCCCCAGCTACAGCCCCCAGCCTTGGCATGGCTCTGCACCTGATCGGGGGACTGACTAGCTGCCCCTCCTCCACTCCTGGCATTGTCCTACCCGCAGCCTCAGCCCTTGTTACCCCTGTTTGGCCCCACTCCTGGCACTGGCTCGGGGGGGCGGGAGCACAGAGAGGAGGAAACGGGGTTGTGATCCTCAAAATTTTGGGGACTACTGCCCTATATGTTACTGCAACAATATGTGTACATAATATACCTTGTGAGATATCAGATGAAAACTAACAACATGCCGGCTATTAATATCAGTGTAAAATGCATGTGTTGATGTTATATGTGACGTTATGAATTTCCTCTGTATGATGTTACTAAAACATGTTTAGGACCAGACAGGGTAGCCTAGGAAAAGGTGGTAAACAGGTCTGTCCTAAACAAAGGAATGTGGGTTTGCCTCAATTTACATATTAGCAATAAATAAAGCCATTATGCTAAACCATCTCCAATCAAAGCCAGGAGCAGGTCCAGTTCAGACACTCTAGCGGGGCTCACACTGGCTCTTTGGCTCCTGGCCCAGCATACAGCAAAATGACCCTGCCTCCACCAGGATAGACACTCACAGACTCACTGTTCCAGACCAATGTGGCTTTGGCTTTCTCCAAGCTGTCTGGGTGCTCTGCTCCATGGCCTCCATGCTGGCTGAGATCAGGAGGCTGTGTGGTCTCACGGCCTCAGCTGAGGTGATATCATGTGCTCCCCACCCATCTCCTCATTCCCTTCATGGACCCCTGGGATGAGAGTAATTTGGTATTTGAGTGGCACTCCTTCCCAGCCAATCAGCTTTGTGTAGACTAGGAGGGAGGGAGGGTAGGGGAAAGCGATCACAATCTAGTCACAGCCCAGCAAGAAAGGATCAGATCCCACACGACAGCAGAGAAGGCTGGAGAATATGTATTGTGATGGAGTCAGACCAGAAGGATATAGGAGAGTGCTGGAAGGCAGGTATATTAGTCTCAGGATGTGCAGGTCCCTGTTCCCTGGATAGCCAAACAAAGGCTAATCCAGGCCAATCAAGACACCTGGGGCCAATTAAGAACCTTCTAGAAAGGAGTAGAAACAGCTAGCCTAATTGGGACACCTGAAGCCAATCAGGGACTGGCTGAATCCAGATAAAAACCTCCCAGTTAGTCAGGTGGGCTGTGGGTGTCAGGAGCTGTGGAAGGAAGTTATGCTGTTGGTGAGACTGAGTGTAAGACAACATATCATACTGAAGGAAGGAGGCCCTGAGGTAAGGGTGAAGTGAAGTTTGAAGAAGCGGGGACTGCTGTGGGGAAGTAGCCCAGGGAATTGTATTGTGTTTTGTGCCTAAAAGGTCAGCCATCTTAGCTGATACTATTAGGGTCCCTGGGCTGGAGTCCGGAGTAGAGGGTGGGCCCAGGCTCCCCCCTTTTCCATCTTCCATACTGGCCTGTGATGAAGGCAACTCACTAGGTGGTGACTCTTGCCAATTATACTGAGAAAGGGAGGTCACTCTGGGGCCTAGATGAGTTTCTGAGGCCCCTAAATCTGCCAGGAAGCGCAGGACCCACAAGTACAGACTTGGAGCTTTGTCCCAGTATATTGACCTCCCTACTTCTCCCATGCTCTTCCATTAGAGCTAACTTCCCCCACCTGTCTCCAGCCTCCCAACAAGTGCAAGTGGGAGAAGGGCCAGGGCTGAAGAGCATCCTGCTCCACAAGGGCTGGCTTTTTGGGAGGCCAAGCTGGGAGAGAGATGGAGGCCCGTGGAGGAGCTTAGCCCACTGACTGCCAATGGCTTCTAAAAGAAGGTGCTAGCCCTCCCATGCCACTGGAGAATACAGGCGTTGATCCTGCTGCCTCTGGCATGCAAAGTGAGCACTCTACCACTTGAGCTAATTTCCCTGCTGTGCACACAAGCTATTTGATCGAACCATTCATACCGGTGGCCACACCGTCCCTGGGCCAGCCGGTGACTCCTAAGACTCCTAAGACTGCTAAGCGGGTGAGCTTGGCTGTTCCCTGAACCCCATCCACCCACAGGCAGCCCCCAAGCACACACTGGAGCCCACAGCTCAGGCTGGAAGGAGTGGGAGGAGCACTCTGCCCAGAGGCACCATCACTTGAGTTGCTGTCTTTTCTCCCAAATTCTGCTGGCCGCACAGTACCCATCCCTGGGACACCGGGAAGACGCAGGCACGGGACTCTGCCTAGCGGAAGCCAAACGCACACACAGCGAGAGGTTATCACAGGCTATTGAGGCACTGTAGAAACCCCTTTCAGATGCATTCACGTAGCTAAACTTTACTTCCAAGGTCCCTTCATGTGCAGAAAGCCAACTTGCTGGTGAAAAATACTCCTCTTTCGGCTAATCTTCCACACAGCTCCAAAGGGGAAAACGCACACACACCGAAACACCCAAACAATCCTAAGGCTCCCCATCCAAAAAGACAAGATTTCTAAATGGCCACCCTGCCAGAATTGCACAGCTCCGCACATGAAACCAGTGAGAGGAACATTACACACAAAGGGGGAATGGAAAGCTGCCCAAATTGAGATGAGGTGGAAAGCTACATCCCCGTCACTCCTCCTGCTATTCACACTTCTTGCAACAGCTGATGAACTTCCAGATGCTTTTTGCATCCGAGCCCACACCAGGGGAACACCCTGAGAAGCTTTCTGGGGCCTGCCTAGTTCAGCTGCTCAGAGTGTGGCACTAATGGAGGCAAGATGGTGCAAAGGAGCCCATGGCGGGGCTGTGGACCTGGGGAGGATGGCTTTGGATTTTCGGCCTGACTGCTACAGACGGCAAGGCCAAAAGTTGGCTGGCTGGTCCACCCACCCGCCATGCTCATCAGGAGCCCTTCGTCAACCCCACTACCTCTCGCCTGCAAAGTGAGCGCTCTACTGCTTAAGCTAATTGCCCACAGCTGGCCTCCTTCCCAGGCACCAGGCAAAAAAAGGCAAGGGCTTCTGTGGCCTTAAGCGGAACACAGCCTAGATGGGGGGCTCCCCAGAGTTGGGGAAGGGGCCCAAGTCCCAGCCACGCGCTTCAGCACAGACCCCAACCTTCCCTCCCTGAAGGGTGTTGGGAGTGGGGGGGTGAGAGTTAACCCCCAGAACAAACACCAAACTTCAGAAGACAATGTGAGTAGAGATCACTTGAAGATTGCCTGCTCTAGCCATTGCCTCTGAAGCTCCTGGCATCGGCTACTGTCAGAAGACATGACACTGGGCTAGAGGGACCATTAATCTCATCCATGAGGACTGTTCTTATCTTCACCACTTTCCTCTAAGGTTATCCTGATGCTGAACTGGGAAGACAGAGAATTAACATGCATCCAACACCCCAGAGAGACACATGAGACTGAATCTATAGTAGGTCTTTCTGACTTTTAAGACAAAAACATCCCTCTGGGAATTTAAGGACCAGGGAGAGACTTTGTCTTTATCCTGCACCTTCTGTTGACAAAGAAAACAAGCTCTTTAATCTCTGTGATGGGTCCTGGCCAGGCTGTAAGGTAAATAGCTGAAAACAAGACTGTGGGTAAAATAAACCATTTGAACAAGGACTGTATCTGGTTCAATTGCTTTAGACTTTTAGCCGCATGTTTTCACTTTTATTTTCTTGTAACCACCTCTACCTTTATCTCTTTAACTGGATATCCCTCAATCACTGCTCATTTGTTAATAAATTTGTTTTACTTTTACTAGTATAAACCATCTCAGTGCTGCATTTCAAGGGAAGAACATAATAAAGTAAGAACGGACATACTGGGTCAGACCAAAGGTCCATCCAGCCCAGTATCCTGTCTTCCAACAGTGGCCAATGCCAGGTACCCCAGAGGGAATGAACAAAACAGGTAATCATCAAGTGATTCATTCCCTGTCGCCCATTCCTAGCTTCTGGCAAACAGAGGTTAGGGACTCCATCCCTGCATATCCTGGCTGATATCCATTGATGGACATATCCGCCATGAATTTATCTAGTTCTTTTTTGAACCCTGTTATAGTATTGGCCTTCACAACATCTTTTGGCAAAAAGTTCCACAGGTTGACTATATGCTGTGTGAAGAAATACTTCCTTTTATTTGTTTTAAACCTGCTGCATATTGTGTTATGAGAAGGAGTAAGTAACACTTCCTTATTTACTTTCTCTTGATTTTATAGACCTCGATCATATCCCTCCTTAGTTGTTTCTTTTCAAAGCTAGAAAGTCCCAATCTTATTAATCTCTCCTCATATGGCAGCTATTCCATATCCATATGTTGTATTAAAATAGAAATTAATGGGGTTTTTTGGTATGCAACAAGCATAATTCAATATAGGCCCTGGGTTACTCCTGATTATTTTACGCCTGTCTATTAGAAAGAGATGTGTTTCCCACTTCACATACTGATGTTGTGCTAATTGGAATGCTTCAGTAAAATTTACAAGGTCGGTGTTAATTGTACCAGTGCACTTTAGACAAAGAGTCTGTTCTAAAGAGTGATAAGAACTTTGTAAAAACAGCTGTCCTCTGAAACACAATAATGAAATTTGTTGTGTTCTCATCCTTTATATGCCTTATCTTGCTTGTTTTCTTTTCCTGTGTAGCAAGTGGTATGAGCAGATCTATTGAGACATGTCATGCCCCAGTAAGTGTAAAAAGGTTACATTAAAGAAATAGGATAGGTAAAATAGAGGGTTTGATAGGTAAAATAGAGGTATGTTTGACTTGAATGGGCGTTTGACTTGAATGGGTGATAAAAAGATAAATGTGCCAGCCTGAGAATTATAACCCCAACATCAATTGGCTGAAGAAATGCATGGAGTGAGATGACTGGGTGACCCCAAGGGCAAACCAGAATCCACTATCCGCCCCCCAAGCACCCGAGCACATGAAGAACCAAAAAACAAGATAACATCAAGCTGTCATGGATGAGCCATCTGCTGATTAAACATCACTTCAAATGTGGGAATAGTGCTTGATTATCACTTCAAACATAAAAGCGGCATGATGAAGCAGGTTCCATGGACTGGTATAGGAATGAATTCCTATAAAAACAGAACCTAAAGACTGAGGACTTTGAGTCTGGTTCTGTAACCACCCTCCAGGAGCATCAGGTTTGCATTTGACAAGACTCTGCTCCATCCTCGTGTCCAGGATCTCTGGCCAGTGACTTGACACAAGCAACCTCCAGGCTGGTAACTATAACTACTTTGCAGAACATTGTGTGTATGGATGAATGAATGCGTGAGAGAATGAAATGTTATAGCTATAACTGATTGCTCATTCTGAATCTCTTTTTGTATTCACAATAAACGTGGCATTTTTGCCTGGTCCCCTTTAATAAGATCCTGTTGATTTTTATTTTATTGGTATAACACCTAATCATTTTTGTTGCCCTTTTCTGAACCTTTTCCAACTCCAATTTATCTTTTTTGAGATGGGGAGACCACATCTGCATGCAGTTTTCAAGATGTGGGCACAGCTTTGATTTATATAGAGACAATATGATATTTTCTGTCTTATTATCTATCCCTTTCTTAATGATTCCCAGAATTCTGTTTGCTTTCTTGACTGCCACTGCACATTGAGTGGATGTTTTCAGAGAACTATCCACAACGACTCCAAGATCTCCCTCTTGAGTGGCAATAGCTAATTTAGACCCCATTATTTTTTACGTACAGTTGGGATTATGTTTTCCAATGTGTATTAGTTGGCATTTATCAACTCAGAATTTCATCTGCCCTTTTTTGCCCAGTCACCCAGTTTTGTGAACTCCCCTTGTAACTCTTCACAGTCTGCTTTGGATTTAACTGTTTTGAGTAGTTTTGTATCATCTGCACATTTTGCTGCCTCACTGTTTACCCCTTTTTCCAGTTCTTTTATGAATATGTTGAATAGTATTGGTCCCAGTAGAAACACTTGGGGGACAGCACTATTTACCTCTTTCCATTCAGAAAACTGACCATTCCTTCCCTTTGTTTCCTATCAGATACCAGTCCATCAGAGGCCCTTCCTTCTTATCAGCTTACATTGCTTAAGAGCCTTTGGTGAAAGACCACGTCAAAGGTTTTCTGAGTATCTAAGTACACTATATCCACTGGATCCCCCTTGTCCACATGCTTGTTGACCCCCTGAAAGAATTCTAGTAGACTGGTGAGGCCTGATTACCCTTTACTAAAAACATGTTGACTCTTTCCCAACAAATTATGTTCATCTATGTGTCTGATAATTCTATTCTTTGCTATAATTTCAATCAGTTTGCTTGGTAATGAAGTCAGGCTTACCAGCCTGTAATTGCCAGGATCACAACTTTTTAAAACTTGGCATCACATTAGCTATCCTCCAGTCATTTGGTAGAGAAGCTGATTTAAATAATAGGTTATACCACAGTTGGTAGCTCTGCAATTTCATATTTGTGTTCCTTCAGAATTCTTGGGTGAATACCATCTAGTTCTGGTGACTTATTGCTGTTTAATTTATCAGTTTGTTTCAACACCTTCTCTAATCACACCTCACTGTGGGACAGTTGCTCAGATTTGTCACTTAAAAAGAATGGCTCATGTTTGGGAATTTCCCTCACATCCTCAGCCATGAAGACTGGTGCAAAGAATTCATGTAGTTTCTCTGCGATGGCCTTGTCATCTCTGAGTGCTCTTTTAGCATCTCGATTGTCCAGTGGCCTCACTGGTTGTATAGCAGGCTTCCTGCTTCTGAGCAGCCTGGAGGTTGCTCATGCCGAGTCACTGGCCAGGTTCTCTGGATACGAGGATGGAACAAAGTCTTGTCAAATGCACACCCGATGCACACCCTGGAGGATGGTTGCAGAACCAGATTCAAAGTCCTCAGTCTCTAGGTTCTGTTTTTATAGGTATTCCATAAAATTCTATACCAATCATTGGAATATGCTTCATCATGCTGCTTTTACATTTGAAGTGATAATCAATCACTGTTCCCACATTTGAAGTGACGTTTAATCAGCAGATGGCACATCCATGACAGCTTGGTGTTATCTTGTTCTTCGGGTCTCCTCCCCAACCCTATCCGTCATTGGTGTGCTCGGGTGCTTGGGTTTGGATTATGGACTCCGGTTTGCCTTTGGGGTCACCCGATCATCTTACTCCATGCGTTCTTCAGCCAATTGATGTTGGGGTTGTAATTCTCAGGCTGGCCCCTTAACCTTTAATCTTTAATTTCTCATTCAATCATACAATCACACTCCTGCATATATCCCGTCACATCTGCATTTTAATCCTTTAACATAACAATTCTAAAATCCAGGGCTGGCTTCAGGCACCAGCATAGGAAGCATGTGCCTGGAGCGGCACTCTGTATGGGAAAGAAGGGGCGGCAAACATTTTTTTGTTTGGAGCAGCAAAAAACTTGGAGCCGGCCCTGCTAAAACCAGTGGGACATGGTAAAGTTCAATAAGTCTATTTATGCCACTTGTTACATTTAAAAGGAAACAAACAAGATAAGCATGCAAGAGTGGGGGTGAAGGTTATTCTGCAGTTCAGAAAAAACAAAGTTGCACCACCCATAAAGAACAGCTGTTATCTTGTTACTTTTAGAACAAAGTCTTAGTCTCTGGATGTGCTTCTACAATTAACACTGACCTTGTAAAACGGATGGGCAATTTCAATCAACGCGGGCTCGGCAGGGTGGCTGAGAAACATATTTCTTGTTAATGGTCAGGCCAAATTCTGGGGTGTGCTGTGGAGTCTCTCTTTCTTATATTTTCCATATCAGAAATATACCAGTTATCAGTCTAGTCCTACACAGCTACACAACAGACCTTATAGTGGCACATTTGCATCAGTACAGCTGTGCTGCTGTAAGCTCTCTAGTGCTCTCTAGTAGTCCTAGCCTTGGAGCATCTTTACTAAAGCACTCTAGCGATGCTTTAAGTGTAGGCTTGCCCCGAGGTACTGTAGCCCCACCTAAGTCAATGGGACTAATTCAGTGGTGCGCAAATCTTTCCAGTCATGCCCCCCTTTGCCGTTCATGGAATTTGTCCTGCTCACTCACCCACACAGCGCTGTCCACACCGGCACTTCTGTTGGTGTCACTTATGTACATCAGGGGGATGGCTTTTTCACTTATAAGCCAGAGGTTCCCAAACTTTTCTTTTTTGCTGAGCTCCACTTCACACCCAACAGGGGCCAAGGTAGGGTGACCAGTACCCCAGGAGGTGGAGGGTACTAATCATGGGGTAGTTGAGGGAACCTTCCACTCCCTGCAGCAGTCAGGCAGTCTTGGCTGCTTGGACCCAGCTCCCTACCCATTTTACTCCGCATCTGAACAGGGCATCACTGAACGGCCAGGGTCTGCAGGGGAGTGAAAAGATGCCTTCTTGAGTACTGGCCTCCTGCTGAACAGGGCCCCTTGCTGAGTCCAGCCTTCCAGCATGGTCCCCTCAGGAAGGGTTTTTGCCCCTGATAACCTTGTCCTGCCCTCCCAGCGGGCTGTGCCCCAGAATTTGGGAACCTCTGGACTAATTGCTCGGCGTGAGTAAAGCGTGGTCTGAAAGTTTCAATGCTCAAGAATAGAAACTGAAACAGGGAAAGCATCTCAATAAAAGAAGACTGAGCCAGATGCTGGACGTAGAACAAGCAGAAGCCATGGCTACTGGCATAGAGAATGGTAAACAGACAATATTTGTTTGTGTATATTTCTATGCATATATTATTATATGTGTGTGTAGCAGTGTATATATGCATGTATCTTCGTGTGTGTATTTCTATGCATATATTATTACATGCATATTATTATATGCGTGTGTAGCAGTGTATATATGCATGTACCTTTGTGTAGGTATAGGTGTGTGTATTTTGATGGGTTTTTTCTGTTATCTATCAGTTAATATATTTTGAAATTTCTCATACGGTTTTTAATCATATTAAATTAAGAAATGGTAGGTAATGGCTTTCGGGACGGGGAGGAGTTTCATTTTGTTAAACATTATTTAGAAATATTCAGGACACATTCAGCTTCCCAAGATTTTCTCAGAGATTTGTATAAAAACAGAACAATGATTTGATTTATTTTTGATCCATCAAGAAATCTAAATGTGTTTTATTTAATTCATTAATTTGAGAGGACGAAGGGGTAGGGAGCTGTCTGACCGACTTCTACTGGAACAGATGATTCCGCTGCTGCTGAAATGTATTTTAATTATATGTATGGTGTAATTCATTATGTTAGGATACTTAGGACCTTGAACAGGTTGTTTTCTAATTTTAATTCTAAATAAATCAATAGAATTTTCCTCTGTGAAGTGAATTGGGGAATGTGAGACAACTCCTGTCTCAATCATAGAGGTTGGCCCCCAGCTCAGGGTTAAGGCCTGTTGGTGGAGTAATTTGGGAGGTCTGCCCAACGTGAACCTGTCAGTCATTAACGGGCCATGAGTTCGGAGCTTTTTGTCAGCACTATATTGACACCAACAATTTTAAAAAAGTTGTGAATAGTCAAACTCAGGTGAATAAACAAAAGCAAAAAATCAAAGGAGAAAACAAAAGGTTTGATTCTCAAATCTACTTTTGTCCATCTCCTTATTTGTGCGACTGAGGGAGAAACAGACCAATCCCTGGCTACCATTTATCTTTTCGATTATAAATAGAGGTTGAAGACCAGATTTTGCTCTCCAGTACGCTGGTGTAAATCAGAAGTAATGCCACTGGAGTCAATGCAGTTCCATAAATGCAAAACTGGTCTTAAATCAAAATCATGTCAGTGCATATAAGTAGCTGAGATTAAAGCAGGGGTGAAAGTAAAATTTCTCTTTTACTGGTATGAGCGGAAGCTTTGCCCCCCACTCTAAAGGGGCATGGCCTTGGGTGGAAAGGGCGGGTCTGAGGGATCAGCATCCCCCTGCCAGCCTGCCTACGCCACCCCGGGCTCCAGCTCCGGGGTAGCTGCTCCTTTTGCCCTCCCTCCGCGCCCCGGCAGCAGCCGGGGGGAGGCAAATGGGACAGGGATGTTAAAGAGCTGCCGCAGCAGCGCTTTAAGCAGGGCCCTTTTGTCAAGCAGTGCTTTTAAGGACCCTTCTTAAAGAGCTGCTGTGGCAGCACTTTAAGGTTCCTGCCCCTTTTGCGCCCCCACATCGGCGGCTCTGCCCGTAGGAACCTGGCAGGGCCATCGATGGGGTGGGGGTCGCAAAAAGAGCAGCAACGTTCGTTTTAAGCCACAGCAGTGCTATAAAGCAGGGTGGTAGGGGCTGGTCCAGGCGGTCACTTTTTATTGGTACGCCATACTGGCCCATACCACCTTACGTTCACTCCTGGATTAACCTCACACATAGTTAAACTGATCATCACATTTAAGGTCAGCAAGGCATTTCTCCCCCAGGGATTCTGGGTACTAAGCGGGACCTGGAAGCTCCATTGTTTCCAAGCCTGAGCAAGGATCAGCTGTTAGGCCCACCTGGATGATAGATAAGTAGATTTGGTGTGACACACTCCTGTGATCCAAAGGGCTCAACATGAGAAGTAGGTGAGTTCCTGTCTTGTTCTGAGTTTCGGGCTCCACCAGGTGACAATCTCATCTTCTCCCAACAGGTGACTCAGCCGGAGGCACCACCCCAGGGTGAGAATGACAGTTCCATAACCCCGTACTGGCTGACCTCCCAATGACTTCCAGAGACAGTCGGAGCTGGGAAGTTGTGAAGCCCCTTTCCCTTTCAGCATTTCTACCCTAGTGCTATCTCTCTCCTTTACTTTGTTGCCCATTTTCACTGCTTTCATGACTGACCTCAGTGTCCCAGCGTGGTGCCAGGGGACACTGTGCTGCAGAGAGTGGGGTGGGTGACTCAGTGGGAGGGGCTCTCTCCTCTGAGTCAGTGCTGACCCCCAGTGCCGCAGTGTGAGGCTAGGGAATGCTGTACTGGAGCGAGGGATGGGAGACTCACTAAGTAGCACCGTGTTCAACAATCACTCTGAGCACAACGTGCTTGAGGGAGATCCACTATATTCAGTGACCAGATCCAGGTTCCTCGGCATGACAGGTCAATGGGCTTCTACAGTGCCCCTCTTCCAGACTGCATGTCTGGGAAGCTAAAACTCTTCTAGGTACAATTCCCAATAGCACCTCTTCTTTTCCCAGACTAATTTAATATTAAATAATAACAATAATAATTACTAATTAATAACAACACTTAACAAACCACATGGAAATAACACACAATTCCAAAAACTTGTAATCAACCTACTCACTGAATTTAAAATGTGTTCAGTTAACCTCTGACGCACCCTGCACCATTGTTTGGGTCTCCTGTGAACTACCAGCGTTGCTGCTGTCAGGAGGCAATGACAGCAATGAGTCCATCTGTTCTGGCGGTGTTATGAGTGGGGTTCAGTTGTCTTAACTCCTTCTGGTTGTTGCCTAACTGAGGCCTTCACCGGCAAAATAGCAAACTCGGGGCCCTGTATCTCGCTTCCTTCTGCAAGTTGGAGAAAGTGTCGTCTATTCCAGGGGTCTCCAAACGTTTTTGATCATGTACCCCTAGCAGACAATTTTTTCTGAGCATGCACCCCCATGGGGGAAGCCCCACCCTAGTCCTTCCCCCATCTACTCCCTCCCATTTCCTGCCCCGACTGCCCCGCTCAGAACCCTCCCCTTGTCCCCTGACTGCTCCCTCCTGGGATCCCTGCCCCCAAGGACCCCACCCCCTATGTAAGCTTCCCTACCCCATGTCCCCTGACTGCGCCCTCCTTGTCCCCGAATTGCCCCCCCTGGGGCCGGTGTGAGCCGTGGGCGTCCAGCTCCCGGGCCGGTCTCAGCCACGGCGCCCAGCTCCCAGGGCCGGGTCTCAGCCATGGTGCCTGGCTCCCAGTGTTGGGTCTCAGCCGCAGCACAGCGCCCGGGACCAGGGCTGCTGCGGCACTTGTGGAGGGGCTGCCAGGACCACCCAGCTCCTCCTGCCGCCACAGCGCCCCGCTCCTGCAGCTGAGGCCAACTGTGGCGCTTGCAGAGGAGCCGCTGGGGCCGCCCGGCTCCTCCTGCCTTATTGGAAAATGTGGGAGGTTTCCAATAAGGCAGGAGGAGCCAGCCGGCTCTGGCGGCTCCCCTGCAAGCGCCACAGCGGCCCCAGCGGCAGGAGGAGCCAGGCGGCTTCTCTGCAAGTGCCGTGGTGGCCCGGCTCCTCTGGCTGGGGCCTCCGCAGTGCTTACGGAGAAGCGGCCGGGGCAGCCCGCCTTCTCCTGCAGCCGTGGTGCCCAGCTCCTCCTGGCTGGAGCCGAACACCCCTGGGGGTGTGCACACCCAGTTTGAAGACCACTGGTCTATTCTGCCTCTATCTGTGTCTGTCTAGGGTGACCACCTCAGACAACTTCAGGGCAACCTCTTGTGACATCATCGCTGTTTGTGTCCACTGATTCCCATCAGCGATGCATCATGGTCATGAACTGGGGACAGCTTCTGGGACCCCAAATTATATTGATTTTTGTTTCGCTTTATCTGTCTCTGTATATGTGTTTTGCAAATCCCCAGTGCTTCTGACATCAGCTTCTCTCATTCCAGGCATTTACCCCTCTGTTGGTTCCTCTACTTGTTCTATGATTCCCAGAGCAAAGTGCCTATCTGGCTCCTCTTTTAGCTCTTCCTTAAGGAAGGGTAGTTTTTCTAGGGGCATGAGTTGTGGGGCGGGTGGGGTCTTTCAGCGCTATTCTGTATTCTGGTGAGAATTTCTCTGTCCCCTGGAAGACATCCTCAAACTCGTTCTCAATTATTTTGGTCCCCTGCCCTCCAGTGAGTGCACCATTTGATGAAACTGAGGACTAGACATGCTTTTAATCCAATAACAGGGGCTCTTTATTGCAAAATGTACCTTTTCCCATGTAGTATTTACCCATACATCTAGTTCACATATGCCTTTAGTGGGGATAAACTCACCATTGTAATCCATGAATTGTATCTGTTTAGTTTCCAGTACTTGTGCCATTTCTTATAGTGTTAATATCAGTAGGGATTTTTGGCACCATATTGGCTTGTGCACCTATGTCCATCTTAAAATTAACATATGTCCCATTTGCTTGCAGGCTGGCAATGCTGCCCATTGCCCCGATGAAGAATTCAGCTGAGCTAGTGGGTCTGTGATCGTTCTCTTTGTCTATGCCTGTGGTTCTCAACCCATTTATCACTGTGGGCCGCATGCGGTCCATGGGTTGAGGACTGCTGGTCTATCCTGTGCACATTCAGCTACTGCCTGCAAGCTCCTGAAGAGTGATGTAATTCATTGCAGTCCCTGCATCTTTTTCTGTATGCTGGGCGTTGTTCTGGTTTGTGCTGGCTGTCAGAGCATGTGCAGCTCCATGTGCTATTCTTGCTTGACTCTGACTTGAGCTCCCTGTGTCTTTATGCCTCAGGTGTCTTTTTTTGCACTAATTTGGATTCTCTATCATGTCTACAGTGTCAGAGCATTGTCCAGCCTTCGTAAGCTTCATTCTAGAGTTGGTGTCTTCCATTCGTTGGCAAATTCTTATTGCCTTGACAAGGGTTAATTCTGGGTCTCCCAGTAGCTTCATTGAGTTATTTTGGCTCAGATTCCAATCATAATCTTGCCTCTTATCAGGGGCTCAGTTAGTTCCCCACCCCAGCTCCGATAACTGCAAGACTGGTCCTTTAGCCTTAGATCAGCCACCAATTCTTCTATAGATTTACTTTCTCTTTGTACTCTTTGTACATCTCACCCTCGTGTCTCATTTTTCCATGGCATGCAGAACTCAAATTTCTATATTGCATCTTCATAGCTGGTCCTCTCTGCCTGGGATAACTGAAGGGGCGGGGCCTCATGGAAACAGTGGAGTGAGGGGGGGGCGGTGCCGGGCGCAGTGGTGGGGTGTCAGTGATGCAGCCCTTGGGCCAATGTACTAGTACTCAGGTGGCCCTCCTGGTGATTCGAGTTTGAGAGCCCTGATTTAAATGAACCTCAGACATTCCAGGCAGAGTGTTAAAGGGCCCTATGATGATCACACCTAGTTTGTATAAGTGAGCTCTGCAGCCAGTCCATAGCTCATACAGAAGTACATGACAAGGATCCCTCAGATGTCTTTGTCTCTGACTCAGCTCATTAGATCCAGCTCTGCTAAAATTCCTTCCACTGGAACTGGATTTTGTACCTATCATTTCCTTCCAGAAGGTGATAACTGTATATGCAGCCCGGACAGTGTTTTGGGTTCTTCTGGGATGAAGAGCACTTGTGAGGGCTTTGCATATGATACACAGGATGAAAAGGAGGCAGTAAAAGACATCTATGCCCATCATGACATTTGTGTTTTAGGTGGAAGATACAACCAAATGATTTTAAGGTGAATTACAACCCAGGTACACATCCAAGAGCGACGTTCCTGCTCTACGAAATCAGGTGGGGCAGAAGTACTAAGTTCTGGAGGCACTGGTGTCGAAACACCCCAACCCAGCACGCTGAAATCACCTGCTTGGAACATGACTTCAAGAAGTTAACGTTCAGGCCATCAGTGCGCTGCTCCATCACCTGGTTCCTGTCCTGGAGCCCCTGTGGGAAATGCTGCCAGCATATAGTGAAGTTCCTCAGGGCACACCCGAGTGTGACTCTGAAAATAAAAGCAGCGCAGCTCTTTAGGCATATGGATAAACGCAACCGACAAGGCCTCAGGGACCTGATGGAGAATGGAGTAGCCATATACATCATGAACCCGCCAGGTATCCTAACCACTCTTTGACCCTGTCTAGGCTGAGAATCAAAGGCATGATGCTAGAATAGGTTAGCTGACAAGTGCTAACACATATGAAAAACCTAGTGCAGAAAAGACAGGCCTTTAACCTGTGCTAATCTGTCCAGATGAGGTCTAGGAGGGAGTCAAGGCATTAACTTGACCAGTTTTCCACATGTTAAAATCTACATTGCTGTGGCTACACTAGACTGCAGAACCCTGATGTGGCGATTCCTCTCTTGTTGGAGAGTGGTTGGGTCTTGCAGGAGACATGTGATCTTAGAAGATATCACAGCTTACATGAACAATGTGACTAACTGATTACTAATTGACAACTTAGACTCTTTGGTCCACACTGAGTTTGGGGTAAAACTCAGATTCTGCCTCGATCTTTACTGACCTCTGACTGAGCAAAGAGGGGCTCATTGATCCCCTGGACATATCCCTCAACAGGCGTGATGGGATATTTATTTCCTCAGATTACAGATACTGCTGGAGAACATTTGTTGCCCATCAAAATGGAGAAGATGACGACTATTGCCCCTGCGTGTGCTCTCTGGTGATCATTTTCTATTGTCTAGAACTCCAGCGTGTCCTTTGGGTGAGTAGACATTTTGGAGAAGATGTTGGATCCACGAACAATCCTAAATCATACAAGAGAGAGTTAGGTTTCGAGTGACCCAGCTGTGGCATCTCCACTGAGGCTATGGCTAAACTACAGAGCTTACAGCAGTGGAGCTGTGCCTCTATAGCACTGCTAGTGCAGACACTCTAAGCTAATGGGAGAGAGCTCTCCTTTCAATTTAATTTAATTACTCCAGTCCCTGTTAGCGGCAGTAGCTATGTCAGCAGGAGAAGCTCTCCCGCTGACACAAAGCTGTCCACAGCGGCACTTAGATCATTATAATGTTGCAAGGGGGGCTATTCACACCCTTGGGCAACATAACGTACACTGATGTAAGCTGTAGTATGCACATGGCCTGTTATTAGCAGCGGTACCAGGCAGGGCTCCAATCAGGATTGGGGCCCCCATTGTACAAGGTCAATTCCTAAACAGAAGAGGCAGGGCAGTCCAGTAGAATTGGAATGTCACACTCTGCTGTGAGAATAAACTGTGCTCCCGCCTCGCTCTAGGGAGGGGGTACGTTATTTCCACCCCTTCTCATGGAGGAGCTTACTGCCCCATGTGCCCAGCCCGTTACTTTATCCAATCACCCTGCCGCTCAGTCCTTGCCCTCTAACACAGGTGCCAACTTTTCTCAGTGCCGGTGAGTGGTCACACCTCTCCCACCCCGGCCCCGCCCCTGCCCCAACTCCACCCTTGCCCCAAAGTCCCTGCCAAACTCTGCCCTTCCCTGCCCCCATTGGACCCCTCCCCAAATCTCTGCCCCAGCCCCACCTCCTCCCCCAAGTACGCCACGTTCCCCCTCCTCCCCTTCCCTCCCAGGCTTGCTGCACAAAACAGCTCTTTCATAGCACAAGCACTGGGAGAGAGGGAGGAGAAGCAGGACGTTGCGGCATGCTCAGGAGAGGAAGCGGAGGAGGAGTGGAGGTGAGCTGGGTGGGGTGGGGGGAAGCTGCCAGTGGGTGCAGAGCACCCACCAATTTTTCCCTGGGGGTGCTCCAGCCCCAGAGCACCCACAGAGTTCGTGCCTATGCCCCCTGGTCTCTCTCCACCCATTTGCGGGCAGGAGGAAGTATCAGAGCAGGGGAGTACAGATTGTGACAAGCTACACCAATATACATCCGCTGTGGATGTGGCACATCGCCTGTACATAACCAAAGAACCCAGAAAGTGCAGAGTTAAAGGAGATACTGTCACTTAGCATCCCCTATCATGCCATATAGTCACAGCAAACTACACCCCATCCCTTAGGTTAAAATCTTCCTCTATACCATTTGTTCTGTTATTAGTCTGTTCACTTATTTGCTCCCAGTCACACCTCTCAGTGTGTTAGGCAGCACACAAAATGTAAGAAGACAGGGTTCTTGTCCAACTGACAAGCGAAAGAGACAGGACAAGCAAATCGGTGAAAGGTAAGAGAAAGAAGTACAGAGTAAAAGAGGTCAGGGGGGTGACTGATCTAGGTAAAACACTAGTTGAGAATGCAACTGGGGATAATGTTTTAGAGTTTCTGTTATGTAATATAAGTAATATAATTCTGATTTACACCAAATAACTCTATTGGCTTCAGTGGAATTAAACCAATTTACAGGTGTGTGTGCGAGTGAGAGAGAGAGAGAGAGGGAGGCCTTCCTGCTTATTGCTTCCTGTTCCTGTTTGGTTCCTGTTCCCTGAGGTCAATGTTCCAGTTCCTCTGTGTTTGTGTGCATGTGTGTAGTTATTCAGGGCCTGCTGCTACATACCTGCCATTTGGACTGTTGTTATGTTTTGTTTTGTTCTGTAGCCTATAGGATTAACCTGCTTGCTTAATATATATATATAGTTTAAGTAGTGGTGCTAATATTTAATGTGTTATTATTTAATAATAGGTAATAGTAATAGGTTTATAAATTTATAATAAAGTAAGTTTGGCTGTAATTCAAGAGACCTAAAGGCCACATCCTGTATATTAACCTAAGGCAAAGTTAACACATTTATATTAAGACTTTTTACCCAAAAAGTAAAGTTGACTTTTATTTTGTTACCTAAATAGATAAGTACCCACGCCTATATCTATGACATTTTATCTAGATCAATGGAAAATGGCATAGGGTTTTTTTAAAATATTTTACCCACAGACTTAACAGGTACGCCACAAGAAAACTTATGTGCATTTATAAGTGTCATCAATACGCACAAACATATTTGCCTATGGGGTAAGTGTACTTTGACATTTTGTGGGTGAGGTATAAAACTTGGGCATAGAAGGAAGAATTTCCGACACCTTGTGCCCTGCCCTATAAAAGAGATGACCCATCTCGCTAGAGCACTTCACTTCCCTCTACTCTGCTCTATCGTTCTCACTTACTCTATCTTACTCACATTTATTCACTTTATCTATTCTATCTATTTACAATAACTACTACTATTAGAAGGCTGTATTTGTTCTTTTTAAACTTTAAGTTTCAAGGGAACTAGGCTAAGCTTGGTTTCCCTAAGTTTTATTCTTAGTTTGTTTGTTAGGTTTTGATTTTAAGTTTAAGTTAGTCAAGTAAACTCTAAGTTAGCTCTTAGCTTTTTCTAAGCACTGCATCCCTCACTCAAAAATTGAGAAACCTGAACTGCAAGGCTGGTGCTGTGTCTCTTACCACCAGGTTATCAAGTGTAAGAGTGTAAGTATATTAACCAAAGCTTTGTTGCATATAATACTATATTATCATATGTATCTTTTGAATAGCAGTAATGCAATTGTAACTTTGTAACTTTAAGTATTTTACCATTTACTTACTATTTCATTGATTTTAATAAAAAGTCTTTACGACTATATCTGTCTCAGTGTAAACGTCCTGCTATATCCCCAAGGGTCCTTTGTAAATTCTGTGAAGCCTAATTTGGAACAAAAACTTTTATCTTCTGATCAAACAAATTGGCAAGCTTAAAACCCATACTGTTAATAATAAATTATTAGTATTGTTAATTAAAATAAAACAAAAATAATTAAATAAATTAAATTAATATTATCAGTACACCCTAAATCAGCTACAGACTGTCAAGCCAGCCGGGAGTCTCAAGGAGTGTGTGACAGGAATTTTCAGGGATTCCAGGCATCCTTAGACCCCTGAAAATCTCATCTAAGGCATAAGTAAAGAGTTAAAATTACAAAGAGCTAAAGAGCAAGATTGTGTGTCTTGCTAACTCACGCTTAAGAGCACAGGAACTTAATTTCCTGTGGCTGCAGCTTGGCAGCAAGCCCAGTATTTCCATTCTGTATTGTGGTTTAACTTAAAGTTTTAACTTATAGGTTTTGAATTTTATCTTCCAAAATAAAGATTAATTATAAAGTAATAGTGTTAATATTTAATGAGAGTTGCTATTTAAAATAATATGCACGTTTAAGGGGCTTTGTTGGAGGTTAAAGTTGTAACAAATGGTACCAAGAAGATATAAGCAGTAGCATTGGGCCCAATGATCCAGACTAAGTGGTGGCGGGGGAGCAGACTTTAAATGCCAGCTTAAAATTGCTGGATGTCTATAAATCAGAATGTGGGTCGGCTGTTGAAAAGAATTAGAAAGTTGAAAAAATAAAAGGTGTTAAAGAAGGATAAAGAATCAGTTCCCATCCCTATTGGCATGGTGGGACCGACGAAGACAAAAAAATCTGTAAGGCCAATTATTAGAAGCAGGGCAAGAATTAACTGAGGCTAATAGCGTACCTTTCGGAGCAAAATTGAAGATTGAATCTGAAGAGCCACAAGGAAAGTAAAAAAAGGAAGTTAGCGATTTAAAAGCTAGCAGTAGTCTGCAAATAGGAAAGGAAGTCTCAGGGTGGCACCAGAGGAGGCGGAGTTGAGTGTCATCATAAAGGAAGCAACTAGTAAGGTAAAGGATAAGATAAGCAGAGCAAAGGGAGAAGAAATATCCTCTCCTCTGTTAGTGTCTGCCCCAGATAGTAAAAACGTAGTAAAAATGTAGTGCCTTTAAAAATTGTTCAGGAGCTAAAAAATGTGGTGTCACAAGTGACATAAGTGGCTGGTGCCTGTAATATAGTAATCTCTAATTTACAACAGAGAGAGATACAACAACCCAGGAATGTAAAACAGAACATACCAACACAAATTTATCTACAGTAAAAGCAATTTACTATTTATAATATGAACAGTAGACTCTCGATTATCCAGGATGATAGGGAAAAAATTAATCCTGGTTAATAAAATCCCAGATAATCACCATCCATAGGAAATACGGGTAGGGGAGGTTGGTTCACCAGCCACTCTGCGCCGTGGGGAGGGGGTATTGGTTCACTGGCTGCCCTGCACCCTGGTGGGGGTTTTTTTGTGTGTGTGTGCTTGCGGTGGCAACAAAGCCAGAGCCGGCCCTGCAAGTTACGCGTATTTTTTTTGACATCCTGCTTAATCCACAACCTGGTTAACCCAATCCTGGATAATCGAGAGTCTACTGTATAACATAAACCAACTGTTTAATAAAACCCAATGTAAAATTAGTCAGCTGATCACTTTAAGATAATGATCAGCACAAGAGTCAACATTTTTTAGAAAAAAGGAAAATGATATGCTCTGCATATGGAAAATACGTCATAAATGCAATCACTAATGCATTACAATCCTTAAAATTGGAAAAGGTTCCTAACTTAATTAAAAATAAGCATCTATGAAGTTGGTACTGTCCCAAGTGTTTTCAAAAGCTTAAAAAGACCCCAATCCACGTTTAAATTCATGCCAACATTTATCAGCGGGTGCTATAAAAAAATGAAATCTGTAACACCTCACACCAACCAAAACAGTTATTTTCTTTCTAAAAATTGTATAATGGCACAATTCTTGTATGTCTCATTCACAGTCTCATTACCAGCGTTTAACCCAAACAAGGATGTGTACAGGCAATTGGTTGCTGTCCATTCACCTCAAAAACAACAACTATAGAAAACGCATTAATGCACCTCCCTTGGTGGTCTATCACATTCCAGCTCAAACATGGAAAGTGCCAGAAAGGTTGCTCTAAAATAAAAAGCCTCAGTACATCTGTAGGTGTAATGTGTTTAAAACAAACACTGTTCTGTGTAAACTACAGGAAAAAAAATACAAAATAGAGTTCATCCTGACTCTGCTTGCATACCATTTTGGTTCAACAGTCTTACCTTGCTTTTCAACTAGCTTGAGGCTTCCTAATGCTTGGTATTAAATAATGTATTAGATCAATCGCTGCAGAATATATAGTATGAAAGTCATTGGACAACTTTGAAAAAGAGTTACATTATACACACACACATACACACAAACACACACCCATATACCTTCTGTGCATATGTATATAGAGAGAAAGAATTGCCTGGGGAAAGGATTTGGGACACACACACATTCACGTTAATGCCTTCCCCAGACAGCTTTAAAGACTAAGAAAGAACTTCAGGTCTTGGCCACAAGTGTCCAGCTAAAAACCAAGTGTGAATAATAAATAACCGTATCTCAATTCTCCTCCTCCCTAGACAATCCTATTCTCCTCCATAGAGTTGTAAATGGGGACTATGAGGTTTTGCCTTCTGTGGGGCTACTCACATGTTTAATGTTAAGCACATGCTTAAATGGTTTGTAGGGTCAGGGGCCTCAGACAATGGAACATTAACACAGGAGCCAAGATTTCCGAAAACGGGCGCCTAAAGTGAGACTCCAAGATCCTTATTTAGGACTTGAAAGTGTCTCAGTTTAGGCCCCTGTTTTTGAAAATCTTAGTCACCTCATGTCATTCTCAGTGCAGTATGAGTCCATATGAGTGCGGTGCATATGAGTTCTTAAGGAAGTAAGACATTCTGAACACAGAATATTTCCTGAACACACCTATTGAAAATATGTCCCAGATAAAAGTGCAAAATATGAGGCCGTATCCTGCTTTTCTTGGAGACAGCTGGGAGTTTTGCCTGCCTTGAAATCACCCTTGCTTCTAAGGGGCCTGTTTCCACAGTGGAGTTATAACACACAGTAAGCACAATGATTGCAGGTCTCCCTTACCATCTCACAGGGCTGTGAGGGACACTTCCTGCTGGAAGGAGTTAAGAGTGATTTCCTGTGAAAGACACTTTATTTTAAACCTCTGATTGATGCTAAAGATAAAACAATTGGTTTTTGGCTTTCATTTTTAACACCCAGCTTTCTCTTTTCTCACCAGGGTCTCCCTTCGTTAGCAAGGCATGCACACCCGTGAGTATCAGCAGCATGCTTTCAGTCTCGTCCTGAGAGACAGCTAGTGTCAAATGCTTTTACAAGAGTACCATGCAGCCGCCAGCGACTGGCAGCCTTGACATTAGAATCCTGACTCGCCAGCCCCACACCCACATCTACTGACCTACTGGCCTGAAGCACTCACCAATCATCGGCAGAAAACAGGGCTGCAAAAGGAGCCACCCAGAAACAGCCAGCAAGAAGTTCTGAAAAAGCAGCCAATCAATATTTAACAAGACCCTACAAAACACACCGAGGGAGTTGGGGGTGGGATTGAGTCTCCTTACCAGTCCTGCATGCCCTTTGAGTAGGGGCTGGAGCAGATCCCTTTGTACCTGCGGTTGGACTTGTCTCTGTGCCTTCCATCAGGACAATCCAACCATATTTATGTTTGCAGTGTTGTTGCAGCCATGTTGGTCCTGGGATATGATTGAGACAAGGTGGTGAGGTAATATCTTTTACTGGACCAACTTATGTTGGTAGAAAGGACAAATCTCAGGCTACACAGAGCTCTGTGAGCTGAAGAAGAGCTCTGTGTAGCTCAAAAGCTGGTCTTGCTCACCACCAGAAGTTGGGTCCAATAAAAGAGATTACCTCACCCACTTTGTCTCAGTCATATTTCTTGCACCTTGATAAACTACCATTATCACATCAAAGCAATGAACTATTTCCATCAGGAATTCACTTTTATATGCAGTTGTATTTCACAGAGAATTTTTCCTGCTATTTTATTACTTGAGTTTATTTTTCTATCGCTGGATTTCTTCATTTTATTTTCTGTCTTATTTCTGACCATTAAGAAAGAACAGAATGAAACAAAAAATGTTCCTCCAAAGGAAGGGCTGCTTTTAGTGCTTAGATTTTACTGCCATGTTAATGTGTTGTTTGCCTCTATCCCCATGTAATGCTGTGCTGTGTAGGTTTTGTTTGTCCTGCGAGAGACACCGCAGCAAACAGTGTAAGAACTCTAAAGACCTCAGTGTACTGCAGTCTCCTGCTTTCCCTGGAGGAGGCACAGAAGGGAATGGGTAGGAACAGAGGTGGTGGGCAGCTCCTAGCTACCTGCTCCCAGCCTATCTCAACAGGAAGGGAAGGTACAGGGGTGCTGGCTGTTGTGGGAGCTTCTGGCTGTTTCACTCCCAGCCTCTTGCTGTTGGCAGTGGGGAAAGTGTGCTCACTGGGAGTTGATGGGAGCACCAACCTACGTGTTTCCCAGCCATTCTGGGCAGGGGGCACTGCCTGGCACTGCCCCTGTGTAACATGGAAAAACCATTTGATCTTCTGCGTCTGCAAACAGCAATAGCAGGAAGGACAAAGCTTTGGCTGAAAAATGCGGTGGGGGGGGGTTCCAGGGGCTATTCCTCTCTCCCCTCTTCTGCCCCAGTGATTTATGGTTGTGGCATTCCTGGGGCTGCGTGGGAGAGGGAGACCAAGGTCTCCAAGCGGCAGGCTGAAGTCGATAATGTATCATCGTATGTTGACCAAATGACCCTGGAAACCAGCAAACCCCCAGGCAGGAGGGGAGGGCAGATGCGGCACCCAGAGCTGGGGAGCTTTGGAATGTCTAGAGCCAGCGAATGACTAATTTAGAAAGGGTGGGAGAGACTCCCCTCCTCACCAGATAAATCACCGGTCTCCTCTCTGAGGGAGTAAAGCCTCCCTACAGCTCTGCTGGAGGAGTTCTCCCCAGTGCACAGGCCATAAAGACACGAGGGCCGGATGTTCAGGAGGGAAGGTGGATGCTTGCGACTGGATCTGGTCCCAGGCTGCCTTCACTGGAAAGGGGCAAAGAAAGAGAACAGGCTGGCAGATACCTCTCTGCCTGTATACAGAAAGACTTCTGTGGTTCTGCCCTGTCCTTCATCACTTGGGGAAACTCCCCTCCCTCCAGGACAGCCAAAGAGGTTAGAAATGGGGAAGATTTCTCAGGTCACCCATCCATTCCCTTTCCCTACTCCCTCCCATGCTCCTCCCACTAGCCCCCAGCCCCTCCGCTGCTAGGGCAAGATTGTTCTCTGCAGTATAATCTCCAGGGCACTGAGCGGTTACCATCCTTAGCTCTGAGCAATGCCAACTCTCATGAACAGGAACTGAAAGAGACAGTGTCTCAGTTAAGAGAGAAAAAGACCAACCCGCAGACCAGGAGGCTAGAAGAAAGGGAGAGGAAGCCATGACTGCTTCCATGGAGATGGGTACGTGTGTAGGTGAAAGAGAGAATGTGTGTGTGTACCTATGTGTGTGTGTCATGTTGTGTGATTGTTTGAGGTGATTGTGTGTGTGTGTGTGTGCAGGTTGTATGTTTGCATGTGTTTGTGAGCACTTGTGATCATGCAGGGGTGTGCAGGAGTGGATGTTTGGATGTGGGGTTCTTTGTATAATGCATACGTTTTATTGATGTGTATTTTTATCTCGGTGTATGTGTTTCTGGGTGCAGGGGTGTTTGTGTCTATTCTTGCATGCCTAGGTATAAAATGTGTGATAAGATTTGTCCCTAAAGGTTGCAAATGATTGAAAACACAAGTCTCAAGGGGAGGGGGGCAGAGTGGCTGGCTCAGGGGAACTGAGACTGGAACAGCGCTGAGATCATCTCCGGGGTATGAAATGCAAGCCAGTCCCAGATAGTAGCAGAGGGTGGGAGGGTTACCAGCTGATCCAAGAGGGTCAAGGAAAGGGATAGGAGGCCTGTCTGGAGTGCTGGGCCTGCGCAGCACCAGGTGAGGAAGACCGGATAGCTGGGGGTTGGGGGCTTGGATACGGGGCCCTTCATTCCTAGGGTCTTGCTTCTGATGCAGCCCCAGGCTGGTTATAACCATGGCATGGCTACGTGGCAGTCAGTGTTGAATGAAAATGACATAGTTTTGTATTCCTGTAAGAGAGTGAACATAGTTCTGGGAATTAGCCGGTCCAGCTCCTAGAGGTCATGTACCCCCATCATGCTATTAAGTGTCCCTCTTGCAAGTAGGGTAGGGAAAACCGACTTTGCTCTGGGACAAAAAGGGTTAAAATCTGACACACCAAGAGATTTCTTAAACTCCCTTTGAACTTTATCTAATCCCCTTGCAAAGGCGCCAAGATGGTTCATCCCAGGCCTGGGAACCAAGGTCACTAGGTCTATATTTTCATTCTTTCAGCTATCGCCTTCAAGGTTCCTACGAACCAAGCTAGTTGCACAAGAGCAGGATGGGGCAGCTCCATCCTAGGAGCTCAGGGATGCATGAGAGGTTCTGGAGAAAGGGACTCAAAAGAAAAATCATAGCCAGCAAGGACAGACCGAGATAGCACAGGAAGGAGGAGCCATGCCAGTACGTGGGGCAATTTGGCCGGCTCTCACATCACAAAGAACAAACGTTTCCCTAATGTCTTCCAGGGTGAGCCTTTCCAGAATGTTTCACGAGCTGATGCAAGGGGCCAGATTCTCCTCTTATACCACTGTAAATGAGGAGTGACGCCATTGAAATAAACAGAGTTGCACTGATGTACAGGAGAACTCTGGGATGGAGCATGGCCACTGTTTGGCAGGGCACAGTAACACCACACAGCTGACTGAGAGTAAAGAAAAATCTAGTAGCCAGCTGAAGCGACAGAGAGAATTGTTGGGAGGCAACGTGCAGTAAAACAAAAGAAAAATTACTCAGGACCCCAGGGTTAACACTCCTACTCCTACAAAGAGTGTCAAGGGATTCTAACCACCCCATCCTTGGTTTTATATCTCATCTACAGACATCCCCAGAGGCACACTAGGGTTACAGATTAATGCTGCCTCAGAGGAGAGAGCATCCCCTACTGAACCAGCCACTCCACTCCTGCAGCACAGCGCCCCCTGGTGCTACGCTAGGGTCAGTGCTGACTTAGAGGGAAGGGCACCCCCTACCGAGCCACCTATCCCACTGCTGATTCTGAGAGAAGAGCACCCGGACAAAGTCACTGCTTTCTGATATATTAAAACTGCCTGTGGAAGTCTCCCATCCAATTCCCAACCCAGTTAAACACCTTATCTAGGCATAAGGAGCATATAGCCCCAGGTGGCGCTGTGCATAGCACCTCCGAGGTAAGAATGAAAATACATGGCAGAAACGTGGTGCAATTAGGAAGGAGCAGGGTCACATTTCTCTGGACTCCCACTGTAAGGAATAGGTGGGTGGGAATGGTCACTGATTTCCTAAGATGCTGTCCCAGATCCCTGGGGTGAGAACTGGGATCCTAAAAATCATCTTCAAGCCCAACCCACTCTGTATTCTTACCAGCTCATAGGTGACTCTCTGTTCTCTCTTCCAGGAGGTCATCCATCCAGAAGTGCTAGCCACAGGTAAGAATGACAGCTGTGGTCTGCTACGTGACTGGTGCCACAGAGACTTTCAGAGGAAGTGGGAGTGGGGGGACTTTCTTTCCCTTAAACTTTTGCTGTCTCAAAACCGTCTTGCTATTTCCTTTCCTCGCTCCTCTCTCTCTCTGTCCTTTTCATAAGGCTCTAGGTCCTGGTACAATTCACTGCAGCCATGGTGCCTTGCTTTACTGTAGACAGAATTCCTGCCTTCCTTTACAATAGAGCTGCAACTCAGACTGAACCCGATCCCAGAAGTCCCAGGTATCATATATCCCAGGGGTCATTAGACACCGGACCTGGGGGGAACACAGCCATATAAGCAACTCGTCTGACCATATACAAAGAGGCGGTTCTAAGACCATACATACTGTCCCTCTCACATCCTCACCCCCTGTCTGTTTCTTTTGCTACATGTGAGACAAGAGGGAGTCATTAAAGATGTTGGTGCCAGTGATGGAATCTGGGTTTTAGGTGGAAGATACAGCCAAAGGAATTTAGGGTGATCTTTGACCCCAGCACATTTCCCAAGATGACCTACCTACTCTATGAAATTAAGTGGGGCAGCAGCACCAAGTTCTGGAGGAAGTGGTGCCCAAACACCCCCACCCAGCATGCCGAAACCAACTTCCTGGAAAACGACTTCAAGGAGATACACCGCCGGCCTTCAATGCGCTGCTCCATCACCTGGTTCCTGTCCTGGAGCCCCTGTGGGCTGTGTTGCAAACGGATCCTTCAGTTCCTACAGGCCCACCCCAAAGTGACCCTGCAAATCTACATAGCACGGCTCTTCAGGCACAAAGATAAAAGGAACCGGCAAGGCCTCAGGGACCTGGTGAGCAGTGGAGTGAACGTTTACGTCATGAGCCTGGCAGGTAACACTTCCCAAAGTTACAGGTAGCTTAGTTCTGGACACTGGGAAATAGGACATGAAACCTTTCACTTCTAGCCACTGGTGCCAGTTAGGTCCCAGGCTAGTAGTGAGTGAAAGTCATTCCGGTTTGATGGCCATGTGCAATGAGCTGGTGAGGGTCAATCCACAATCAAACACTGCCATATTGGCCAAACATTGATTCATTGCTAGGGAAATGCGGTAGGGGTGGTGGGGAGGGGTCAAAGGAGTGGTTCAAATATTTCCATATACCAAAATGCAATTCCCCGCTCCCTGCAGAGAGAGTGGACTTTTCACAGCTTCTCTTCCCCCTGCTTTTTCCTCCTCTCACCCATCTTCCCCCGCTGGTTCTGCCTGTTCCCTTCCCAGAGGGTGGGGAAGCTCTTGGAGAGAACCATACCCCACATAAGGCTATCTGGAGTCAGATAGATCCCACAGGTACAAGAGCCACCTTCATGAGGTACCCTCTTGGGGTAAAGCGCTGTAGGCTACATCACTTATGCCTCAAACCAACCCTGTTAGGAGCGTAGTGTCATCTTCACCCTGTCCCAGTTTCAGGAAGTCTTTGGTATATGGGCCTCCCCTCCACCTTTGAGCATGTGGGCATGTCTTTAAGTTGTGGTTCTTAGTGCCATTTTCTCCTCCCTGGGTTACTGTATCCTGAGCAGTAATGAGGACACCCCCTTCAGCCTAAGACTGGAGCTTCACGCAGGGCAGTGCAGCACGGCAGGCATCTCCAGATGCCAGTGTAACGCCAACAAACCACAGTCATCGGCAGGCAGGATTGAATCTGGGGTCTCTGGAGCTTAGGCCGCGAGCCTCTGTTCCATGAACTAAAAGCCAACGGGCTGTTAGCTAAGGCTGTAGAGCAAGCTCATTAATCTCTCTCCCTCTCTCTAAGTGGTCTCAGTGCCACTAGATGAGAGAAAACAACACACCAGGAGGTGTGTGCGTTACACCACCTGTTCAAGTGTCACCTCCATTAAGGCTTCTCCTCCTCTGCCTTGATCAAACTCAGGGCAGGTGATGATTGGTGTATCAGTCCCCTTGGTGTGTCCTTCATTGTGTGATCTTGTTATTCACTCAGCTTACGACTACTGTTGGAGAACATTTGTCGACCACCGAGTCAGAGAAGATTATATTTACTGGCCCTGCTACTTCACTCCATGGATGATATTCTCTATGCTTGAGTTCCAGTGTATCCTGCAGGTTGGTAGGTGCTTAATGCTGGGGTGGGAGAGAGAATTGATCCAGAGTCACATTTAAAAGGAGATGGTCCTGTGAAGCATAGAACTGATAGTCAAGAGACCAGCACTCTCTTCCTGGCTCTTCACAGAGGGAATCAAATTCAGCCATGGAGTAAATGGGCAGAACTCCACTGAAGGGAGGTTTCACCAGATTAAACCAGGAGGGTGGAATTTAGCCTACAGAGGACTATGTCCCATCAGGGACATTTCATGTCTCTCCTTCGACATCTCCTCTGTCTCTGATGACCCATTTTCATGGCTCAGCTCTAATACATGAAGAATGCCATCTGGGCTCATGGGGCCACTATGTATTTTGTGGATTTCCTTTCATATTTCTTCTCAGTAACATTGCTGAAAAGTGGCCAGTCATTGCAGCTCGGGGAGAGGTTTTTTACTGCTGCTGCTTCCCTTGGAATACCCAAGTGACCCTATATCATGATGCCATTGGCCAGTTAGCTTCCAAAGTTCTTTTAATATCATTTTCTCTGTTTGTGGCAGGGCCTACCTCCTTGTTTACAGATTTGGCCGAAGAATTACACTGGCTTGCCTGTTTTCCAACTCGTTTTACAAGAATCTCACAGAAAAATACTCTGGCAAAGTCTCCACACAGCAAACAGTCACCAGCAGCGACTGATTTTCAAGCCTAGGCCATCAGCTGAGCACTGGTACCCATGAATGTATTGTCCTGGACCATCAGTCAATCACAAGCAGTGACCTGTGCTCAAGCCTAGACACAAGTCAGTCAACAGCCTACACCAACATACTAGCCTGGAGCACCAACCATCGTTCAAGCCTGAACCATCAACCAGGCAAAGGGTTGGCCTAGTCTTGTACGTTGGTGTGTAACTATGATTGGATGCTTGTATACAGGTAGTTATTTTTTTGGAATATGTACAGTGCAAGTGAAGATTGTGATTGTAGCAAAGGTAGGTATGCCTGTGCTCTCTCTAAATTGGTGCAAACAGGTAACAATAGTAGTGAAGATGTGGTGACATGGGTTTCAGAGCAGGTTAGCAACCAGAGTACATACATAGTCTGCCTGGAGGACTTGTACTCTGGTTGCTAGCCCATGCCTTTACATCTACACTACTGTTGTTACCTGTACTCACTAGATTAAAGCTAACATGGATATGCTTTACCATGCTACAATCACACCTTCACTTGCAAGGCAGACATTCCAAAAAGTAACCACCTGTCTACAAGCACCTAATTATAGCTACACTCCAAGGTACAAGACTTGGCCATAAAACAATCCACACAATGACCAGCATCATTATTATACTGACCTAGACCATGGTCCAGTCTCGTGGACAGGTGACCCCAGTGTCTCCAATTCAATTAACTAAAATGGGCTAGATTCTATGTTTCTCTACATTGGTGTAAATCCTGAGTAACTGCACTGAATTCAGTGGAGTTACTCTAGATTTATACCAATGAAAATGAGATCAAGGGAGGAGAAAGAGGTGTGTATTTCCTAAGGAGCAATCCTTGTACTAAGTACATTTGGGGAAGAATGCTTTAGTAAATTACATTACTATTGATACAGCTCAGGTATGCCAAGTGCCTTATCAGTGATCCATAATTAGCACTGATTTCAAGCTGGAGATGCAAAGTGGAGATTTGAAAGTGAATGCATTTGTGAATTGGAGTAACAGCCTCAGTTTTATACCCTGCAGAATTGCAAGTGGTTTTGAATCATAGAATATCAGGGTTGGAAGGGACTACAGGAGGTCATCTAGTCCAACCCCCTGCGCAAAGCAGGACCAATCCCTAACTAACTAAATTTGTATGACATCTAAATATTAGTCTTTTAGACTATGATGAGTTCTTAGCCCCATCTACGCTAGACATTCAGCCAAGCCAGGGAACTGGCTACATGCTCAGTTGACCCCTGAACCAGGCACAATCATTGCTTCAATTTGTAGGGAAGGCCAGAACTTTCATAACCAAGTTACAACTTGGACACAGTTAACTTCCCCTCTATAAGTAGGCCTCAGAAGCCCAATCCTGCATACACAAACTTGAGTAACTGTTGAAGCCAATGGGACAGTCCATCTGAGTATATTTCTTCACACAGTAAGTGGTTAGAAAACTGAGCTCAGTGTTAAGGGGTGACAAGTTAGGGGCAATGGTGTTGCAAACAGAGTCCCCAGGAGGGTTGTAGTTGTAATGTAGGCAGGTCCTTATTAGACGAGATCTTCACTTGCCAGAGATCAAGGAGGTGAAGAGCATATGACTAATGGTGATGAGAGTGACACATTCTGACAACATATTTCTCAGAGCTTTGAATGTGTGTTTTCATCGTTTAGCTGTAATTTGATTCACATTGCTTCAATATGATCCCTAATGATATTCCACAAATGTGATAAATGAAAGGGGGGTAGCTCCCTTTTATGGATCCAGACAGCCAGTTATCTATAAAATCCCTCTTGGTAGCTGTTCTCTACTTGCTTTACCTGTAAAGGGTTAAAAATTCTCACTGCATGCACAGGTAAAAAGAAGAGAGTGGGCACCTGGCCAAAAGAGCCAATGGGAAGGCTAGAACTTTTTAAAATTGAAACAAGACTCCCCTTTGGTCAGTCTGTGTTGTTCTTCTGGAGAGCAGGGACAGGACTGAAACTATGCTGTAAAACGCTTAAAACCAGGTATGAAAAATCATGAAATCATACCTAGAAACTATTTATTGAAAACCCCAGATATGTAAGTAGATCAAGAAATGTCTAGGAAGATGTGATTATGGTTATTTCTTTTATTTCTTTATGGCTTGTCGACTCCTCTGTTCTAATCCCCAAATGCTTTCGTTTTGCCTGTAATCATGAAGTTGGACCTCAAGGAAACCATTCTTGATGCTTAATTATGATATTTACGCTTTTTAAATTTAGTAATAACCTAAGTTTCAGATGTATTTTCTTTTTTGTTGTTGTTTTTAATAAAATTTACCTTTTTTAAGAACAGGATTGGGGTTTGTGTCCTGAGAGGTTTTGTGTACATGTTGTTTAATTAGCTGGTGGCAACAACTGATTTCCTTTGTTTTCTTTCTCAGCTCTTCTCTGGAGGGGGTGTGAAAGGACTTGAGGGTACCCCACAAGGAAGAATTCCCATGTGCACCTTTCTGGTTTCAAAGGAGTTTTTTTGCATTTGAGTGGTGTCAGCATCTACCCATCCAAAATCAAAGAGAAGCTGTAACCTTGGGAGTTTAATACAAGGCTGGAGTGGCCATTAATTTTTAGAATCTTTGCAGGCCCCCATCTTCTGCACTCAATGTGCCAGCATGCGGAATCAACCTTGACAACAATGACCAGGAATAATATGTGTGCAGCTCTTGAAAAGATGTGAATGCCCTGCTTTTTGATGGCTGTGCTATGGTTACTGTTGTCTAGGGTGACCAGATAGCAAGTGTAAAAAATCGGGATGAGGGTGGAAGGCTATAGGAGCCTATATAAGAAAAAAAACCCAAAATAGGGACTGTCCCTATAAAATCAGGACATCTGGTCACACTACTGTTTCTTAAGTCAGGAAGCATTTTCAGTTAACAAGTTTATTTAACCTACAATGTATGAACAATGCTAGATTTTTTAGGGGCCAGACACTAGATGGCACTCTATCTATACACACATATATACTGCTATGTCCAGTATCAGAGGAATAGCTGTGTAAGTCTGGATCTGCAAAAGCAACAAAGAGTCTTGTAGCACCTTATGCTCCTAAACATCTGTCAGTCTATAAAGTGCTATAAGACTCTTTGTCGCATATACTGCTATGTATATCATTTATGTAGCACTCACCAAATAGTTGTTCTTTTTCTTTCATTATCTGAGGTGTTTCTAAAACATCCTTTTAGATTTAACTATTTCTTGGAGGAGTTACATCTCAGCTGGAAATGTAATAAAGCACATGTCAGCTATGAAAATGATGTCAATGTGCCCATAAGGCCTGATTTGCAAAATGTCAGTACCAAAATTGCATGCACAAAAATGCAGGCACCTTTGTGTAAGTAACATGTAAGGAATTACCATGATTGTGCAGGCAGGCCAATTACACCTACAAATGACAAGGGATGAATAGCCTTTTGCATGTGATTTGTGATAATTTAAGTAGATGAAATTGCAATTTAAGTAGATGAAATTTTGCATGCATGTATGTATGACAGCTTTTCTGAAGGCCAGGCCCAGTGGGAGCACATGTGTATATTTCAGGGTGGCCCTGACAGCCTACATGTGCTGGATTTGAAAAAGGACTGGATACGTTATTGACCACAATCAACAGTTGTCCCTAAGCCAGCTAATATGGCATTATCACTCATCAGCTGTCATGCATAGCAGAGACTGGGATGAAGCAGGGTCAGGAAGGAATTTTTCTCCCACTTACAGCATTGTAGAGTTATTCAGGTGCAACATGGGCAGTTTTGTTTGATGTTAGCTACTGCAGCATGACGGATACCAGACTAGAGGGAATGAGGGCTTGCTCTGACATTACAGGTTCTATGCTTTGGCTTTCCCTGGGAATCTCCATAGGGAGCATACAGCTGGGATTCACCTACACAATACTGGCATCTTCCTTAACTCACAACAGGGCCTGAGGTAGATCCCCCAGAATCTCCATTGAGAATTAATGCTTGATCCATGTTATAAATAAGGAAGGAAGTGTAGGATCAATTCCCCACTATCTCCAGAGGGAATATGATTGGTAAAATGACACCCATATTAGAATCATAGGGTTAGAAGGGAATGCAAGGGTCATCTAGTCTAACCTCCTGCCAAGACACAGGATTTGTTGTGTATTTACAGTCTATAAAAGCGTTTGGGATCCTTTAGGATTAAATGCAAAGCTATTACATTATATTCACCTCTGATTCTACTCTGGATGGGGTCACCCTGTGTAATCCTGCTTGGATGAGTTTATAAAGCAAATTTAGAGCAGCCAGTGCCTTTATGATAAATCACCTTACTAATAGATTGTTTGTATGAGACCCAGGTTGTTTGGTGTCTACCTACTACACAGCACATATTGGAAATGCGTGAACTAGATCAGACAGATGACTGTAGCTAGATCAACTAGGTTAGATAAATGACCGAAGCTGCTGTCAATACTATTAGAGGTTTGAAAGGAAATGACCTGTGATGGGTTTTGAACATTCAGGGCACATAGAAAAGCCTTTGTTTTTTTTGTCTTCTGTGAGATTTCCTCTCTTTTCATTTCCCCTTTGGATTACTAGTGAATGCTGCTTGGAATAAAATCCAGGGTCCCCACTTTAAGAAAGTGTTGCTTTTAGTAAAACTTCTATAGCTCATCATTCTACAGAGGATTTCAGGTTCCAGAAAGGGTAGTGGCATTATGTGCTCTCTGCTGACCAAGGCCCTGAGCTATGTTTGGAAGAGGAGACCTGCTTCGTTCCTCAGCTCAGCTACTTCCTTGTTTTTTGACCTTGTGCAAATCAGTTTCCTCCTCTGTAAATTGTGGGCAGTGAGGTTTACCTCCTTGTATGGGGAAGGGTTGTGGTCTATTTATTACAAATGTAAGCAGTGTCAGGAAAGAGATATATTCTGACATCTGGTGGCGAACTATGGGAATTGCAGTGAGTCTTGGAAAATAATTCTGGGGCTGATCAATTTGCATAGACACACCCACTGCGCCTAGCCTGAGCCCACAGCAGCCATCATCTAGGTATCACTCGCCATCATCGTATCACTCGCCATCATCTAGGTAGCACTCACTGGGCAAGGGCCATGCGTTTCAGAACACTGTGAGATCGAGAGAGGTGGTGGACAAGCACCTATACCTTTTGGTGAGGGCTCTGTCTGAGGGCCTCCCAGGCCTATTGCACCCTGCCTCTCTCCACTGTGGAATGTCAGAATTGAATTTTGCTTCCATTAGGAGCCTGGTTTCAGGCTGCTGAGCTGAAAATTGCTTTGGGCTCACTGGTGCACCTGCACTAAGGCTCCCCTACTGTGAGCTGAAATCACCTAAGAGCTGAAATCACCTAAGAGCTAAAGAAATCACTGAGCACTGTCTTAAGTAGGGGGGCCGGAAAAAAGTGCAGCGTGGCTGGTGCAGCAGAGCAGTCTGCGTGTCGGCTAGCAGGACGGCTAGCGGAGTTGTTGGTGCTGCGGAGTGGCTGGTGCGGCAGAGCTGTCCGTATGTCAACTAGCAGAGCCGTTGGTGCTGCGGGCAGAGTGACCGGTGCAGCAGAGCTGTCTGTCGACTAGCGGAGGCGTTGGTGCTGCAGGCAGAGTGACCGGTATGGCAGAGCTGTCTGTGTGTCAACTAGCGGAGGCGTTGGTGCTGCGGGCAGAGTGACCGGCGCGGCACAGCTGTCTCTGTGTCGGTTAGCAGAGCAGCTAGCGGATCAACGGGCAGAACGGTTCATGGGACAGCCAGCGGAGCGGAGCAGAGCCGATTGCGGGGAGAGCTGCAGCGGAACCTCACGGAGAGGCGGCGCAGTCGGCTTCGGACCACGTAAGGTGCCCCTTGCCCTACCCTCCATTTCCACCCAGGCTGGGAGGTAAGACTCTGCAGATTAACTCTGGAACTCTGCACTGACCAGGAACAGAGACTCTTGGGCTGAGGGACTTTTGGGACTATTGGGTGATTTTTGGATTGCTGGGCTCCAGAGACTTTTGGGCTGTGGGACATTTGGGGACTTTGGGTGATTTTTTGGGCTACTGGACTCACAAACCTAAAGAAGGGGACACAGCCCAATCGGCTGGGGTGGCGGTTTGCTCAGGGGTTGGTTTATGACCCTAGTTGTGGTGTTTTTTCCCAATTTGATGATGTCATTTATCTCCTGTTAATAAAAATTTCTGATACACCAATCTGTGCTTGCAAGAGGGGAAGTATTGCCTCTTTGAGGCACCCAGGGGGGGTGTTAGGATTTTTCCCAGGTCACTGGGTGGGGGCTCGAGCCAGTTTTGTCTTGTGTTGTTAAGAGGGGACCCCTAGGTACTGAACCCGGCCCTTGCTGCTTTAACCCGGCTTGGCAGAAGGGTTACACAAACCTTGCCTGCATGTTAAGTATCACTCACTTTGCCTCTTTCCATTGATATTCCCAAAGTGTAAGTTGCCTGACCATTATAATGATCTGTGTTTGATGTGTGACGCTGTCATGATGTAAAGGGCAAATCTGAAGGGATGCCATTGGTTGTCCTTAAATAACCAGCATGTCTAGGATTCAGCTTCAACATCTGGATTATGTTCCAAGCCTTTCTTCCATCTTCATATCCCTTATATGGCTCCTCTCTGGAACAGCCCACAAAAGCCAAGGCTCATACATAGGGTTGGAAGGATTAGCTTTTTGTCAGTGAATGTGGATTTCACTGTACACACACAAACTCGCGAGAAAATATTTCCAGTGTTAATAATCAAAATTTGCAGCTAGGCAAAGTAAGGGAACTTTGTAAGCTGCTTGAGAACTTATTAGACTTTTATTTAAGGCTATTTACTTCGTATATTTTGACATATGATGAGGACCCTTCCCCATCATTTTGTGCAACTGTGACAATTTAAAGCGATACAATGTTTAAAAGTGCTTCAAAATAAACATCAACAGTATCCATTGAAATTATTTTAAAAAACTATTCTGCCAAGCCTACTCATACACAAGAACTTGATTTATTTATATATATATGTATTTATATATTTATATATATGTCTATGTACAAACATTAACAGGCATCATCACATCAAGCACGTCTACAGCACCATGCACGGAAATTAATGCTTTGCAGAGGTTTCACAGCTATTCCAGTTCCAGTTTCTCCCAGCAGGAGACGCCATAGGAAATAGTGCAGGAGCCTTAGGTGTGAAAAGCACATAATGAGTCCTCTTCCGACCTTTCCCATCAAGAGGCACTGTAGGGAATGGGGCGGGCGCTGGAATGGTAGGGCTCAACCACTCTGGAAGGGTTGTGGTTCAACCACTCTAGTTCAAGCGTCTCCCAAATGGAAGCGCTATTGGGAATGGTGCAGGAGCTCTAACTACGTAAGGAAATCTCAGAGAGTGCAGTGTGAGCCTTTCCCAGAGGAGTGTTATATGGCATCGTGAAGGCTCACTGGTTGTGGGGAACGTACAGTTGCTCATCTGCTATGGAACAGTCCCTCCCAAAAAGGAAACAACGGAAGCTTAGGAGTGTTATATTTGATGAAGGCCCGGAGGCTAGACCGCAGGGGACAATCCTGCCCTGATTGAGGGAGCTGAGCGAAGAAGATGAACTAGATTTCAGCCAGCATTTTCGAAAGCCCCCACTAAATCCGGATGTCTGGTTTTCACTGCCCAGCTTGAGAAGCTGAGGACCAATGAAGTCAATGAGAGCTGTGGGGGCTCAGCACTTCTGCAAATTTGGCGCAAAGTATCTTGAGGTGGGTACCACAAATGAATGGACACCCTTGAAACTTTTGACTGGAGCACCTCCACCTCAAATGTCTAGGATTCGGTCTCTCAGTCTCAACCTCTCTGCGCGGGAGGCAGAGCAGAGAGCTGGACAAAACGGCTGGCAATGGGAGTCTACTGCAGCCCCACCCTTTCATAGCAGGAGGGCACAATGGGGATCAGTGCAGGACAGCTGGCTTCGTGGCAGTCTCACATGAACTCCAGTTAATGCCTCTCCCAGCAGGAGGCAGCATAAGGAGACAGGATGGGTGACTCACAATTAATCCAGTCCTGTCGTCTCTCAGCAGGAAATGTTAGAGGTCTGTCTTCACTGCAGAATTAACTTGCCCCTAACCCAGCTCCTGGCCACACACAAAACCCTTTCAAGGTTGGTGCTGCTTTGTGCTTGGCCTGGCTGGCACAGCTGGGGCTATAGGCTAAAGGCTGAGAGGCTTTCGCTTGATTGATAACACTCCCACCCAGCAGTGAGAGCATAGACCCAATCACTATTCGTCCTCCAGTGCCTTCCCACAATTCCCCCCGTGTGCCCAGAACGATAAACCAATTGTCCCACGAGTCGCTGGCAGAGAATCATGAAGCAGCTCAGCTCATTGCAGCACAAAGAACCCTGGGATGTGCTCCAAAAGTCCTAGAGGCAGACATGGGCGAGGGCAGCACCGGTGAGCACACAGTAACACAGAAGGAACTTTGCAGTGTGGCCACCCCCACCTAGTCTAGGCTAACCTGGATGCTCAGACCTGGGTATTGACCCCCCCGAATTAACTCTGTAGTGAAGACATGCCCTACAGGGATCAATGCAGGGCAGTGTGGGGCTTTCACTCCAGTCCTGTCTTCCCCAAGCAAGGCAGTAGTGCTGGATGGAGTGGGAGTGCAGGGGGATTCTGTCTTTAGGGGATCATGCTAATTTTTCTTGGAAGGTGTCACGTTACTGAAATTATCTGGGATCATATAGACCATTGGTGCAACCAAGGTCCTGTAGTGGCACCAAATATTCGGTAAAGGGGGTCATATAAGGTGTCTACAACCAGGTTATGATCTGCTGATTATGAGTGTACTATCTGTATGTGTATATCATTTTTGTAGTTGAAGTTATGAATATTGACTCTATACTGTCTGTCTTTCCAAATATTGTGCTATGCTGTTGGGGACATTTCAGAGCCCTTGGTGTTAAGCGTTGCTTGCCATGCTTGATGGCCCATTAAGGGCTATCAGCTATACAATGAACCCATTAAGGGAAGGCAGACACATCCTGTATCTTAGCAAGAGGGGCAGGTGTTGCCCAACTGACTCAAACTCCATTTTGCTGCAAGTTTCCACAGCGAAGGACAAAGAACATTCCTGCACCTGGGAAGGATATAAAAGGGAGGTACCCCATCCCCATTTTGTCTTCAATCTCCAGTCTCCAGCCTCCAGCCTGGCTCCTGCTTCTGGATGGGACTTAGCTACAAAGGGGCGGTCTGGCCAAAGGATTGATGACCCATTCCTCCAGGAAATGTATTCCAGAGACTTTGATTTGAACCTGCAGTTATTCTACAACTGATGCAAGCCATTACTGCATGTAATTGATTTCCTTTAACCATTTCTAACCCTCACCTATATCTTTTTCCTTGTATAATAAATCTTTAGATTTTAGATTCTAAAGGATTGGCAACAGTGTGATTTGTGGGTAACATCTGATTTGTATATTGACCTGGGTCTGGGGCCTGATTCTTTGGAATTGGGGAGAACTATTTTCTTTATTTGGGGTATTGGTTTTCATAACCATTTGTCCCCAGGATAGGTGGCTGCTGGTGGTGATACTGGGGAGCTGGAGTGTCTAAGGGAATTGCTTGTGGGACTTGTGGCTAGCCAGTGGGGTGAAACCAAAGTCTTTTCTGTTTGGCTGGTTTGGTTTGCCTCTAGGGTGGAGAAACCCCAGCTCTCTGGGCTCTAGTTGCCCTTTTAGAAGCAATTTGTTCTGATTCAGCATTCTCAGCTGGTCCCACCAGGTACAGCACCGTCACAGAAGGGAAGTAAGAAAGGTCTTTTCTCAGGATGTGAGGAGTTAAGGCTGGAGGGAGGGATGGAAAGAAAGGGAGAAAATGTGAGTGTGAGAGAAAGAGAGACATGGTAGGACCAGTGTGTTTCCAGAGTCTTCTGATTGCCTGTGACCTTCACTCCTGCCCACCTCAAAGTCCCAGGATTCTGAAGGCATCTCGTAAGTCATCCACCTCATCCAGTGGCTGTGCAGAGCAAGAGAGAAGAGATGAGTTAGTTTTGCAATAAGTGGAAATACTGAGGGGAGGAGAAGAGGAAGGTGACAAGAGGAGAGGAGGGTTCGAGAAGGGGAGAGACAAAGAAGAGTGTGGTAAAAATGAAAGGGAGATGGAAAGAAGGAGAGAAGAAGTGAGGAAAGTGGGCAGAGGGAAGTCAAGAAGAAGAGAAGACAGAGGGGAGAGAAGGGATGCACAGGAACAGAGAAGTGCAGCAATGGAGAGAGGGGAGGCACTGGATGGACTGGGGGAGAAGAAATGTCCCTCACCAAAAGGATCCGGCGAAGTCTCCTGGACAGACGGACAGAGTTTTCATGCAGCCCCTCCCAGGCTTTAAAGGTCCTCTCTCGGTTCTCCACGAAGGTGTTCCAACAGTAGAAGTAATCTGCCAAGGAGCAGGAGACAGGATGAAGACATGGAGTAGAGTCAGGGCTGTCCAGAACAGGACTCATCTGTCCCCAAGGATCATTAGGGCTCCATATCCCTCTATATCTCTCCCCCATGACTCTGTTGCCAACTCTACCCTGTCCCCTCTCTGCAGGCCTCTGTCTCCCCACCTCTGAGATACTCTCCTTGTCTCACCTTTGAAGGTCATGATGGCAATCTGGACCCCAGCCCGGTGCAGGCGTCTCAGCCCCTCAGGCTCAGCATTGCGGTCCTCACAGAAGTACAGCCGGGCAGCGAAGATGCGCAGTGTCAGGTTGGGGTAGGCACGCAGGAAGTCAGCCACATGCCGGGCACAGTCATAGCAGGGGCTCCATGAGGTGAACCAGGTGACTCGGTAGCAGCGTCCAGGATCCAGGTCCCAGGCGGAGATGTAGCGCAGGAAGACCATCTCCACATGGCAACCCGACTAAGTAAGAGAGAGACAGAGAGGGAGACGATGGGAGAGAGGATGGAGATATGCATGGATGGATATGAGGGAGAGTGGATGAGTGTATGGGCAGATATAGGGTTGAACTGATGGATGGATGGATGGATGGATGGATATGGGGGTGAGCTAATGGATGCATGGATGCATATTGAGGTGAGTAGGTGGGTATACAGATGGTCTGATGGTTGGGTAAGTGAGCTGATAAGTGTTTTGCTGTATTCAGAGGTGCCCAAGTCATGCCCATACTTTGTTGCGCAGGTATCCGAAGTCCAAGGAGCAGGAGGTGGCGCTGTCCCGACGTTTCACCACATAGCAGAGGTAGGTCTCATGGCGGCCCCGGGCCCAGCGTAGGTTCTTGAAGTTGTAGAGGAATTTCTTCTGCTTCATCAGGAGGCTGCAAGGGAATATTTGAGGGGAAGATTAAACTATGATAGCACATCCCAGAGCAGGGAAGCGACGGAGTCTCTGTACAGGGCTCTGGTATGACTGTACTCAGAACATCCTCTTCATTCCTAGGTCCAGCCGTACCAGAACTGCACGGTATTCAGAAAAGGGACATAGACAGGACTATGGGGCTACAGGGGAGCCTCTATGAGTGGAAATGGAAAGAACTTAATCTACAGAGTCTGGTTAAACAACAGCTATGGTGGGAGGAGGTGAAACTGTTGGAAGGGCATAAAAGCGAGGAGGCAGAGCAGTCGGTGGGGAGGAGACCTGGGGTGTGATTGAGAAGATGGGGCATTTCAGGCTGGGCAATCAAGGAATGTTTTCTCACAGTGTGAGACTGTGGCAGAGTCTCGAGGGGAAGGAGTGGCAGCCCCATCACTAGGGAGATTTAAAGCTAGGGTTGGACAAAGTTCTGGGGGACATGCTGAGCACCCACTGGCAGGCCCCTCCACTCTCCCCCTCCCTAACACTGGGCCCCGCCAATTAGCTCATCCCCGTCCCCTGTAGTGCCTCCACCATCCACCATCAGCTGTTAGGCGGCATGCTGTGGCAGAAACAGGGGGCGGGCCTGGGCGACACAGGGCCTAGATGCGGGGAATGGAAGGGGCAGGACCAGCCCCTTCCAGCTACTGAGGTGCTGCTCTGCAGCCCTGCGCAGCAGTTGCCTGAGAGAGCCTGGCTGGGGAGGTGACTCCTGCTCCCTGCCTGGGCTCTGGTGCTGGGGTCCCTGGCAGCCGAGCCAAATGGGGAATGGAAGCCACCACCTCCCCAGCCAGGCTCTCTCAGGCAGCTGTCAGGCAGTGCTGCAAAGCAGCAACCGGGAAGGGCCGGCGTTAAAAGCAGCTCCCTTCTGCTCCCCTCCTGGAGAATGTGCCGGGGGGCAGGCTCAGTGAGAGGACAAAGCGCTTTCCTGCTCCCCGCAGATAACATGGGGCGGGGAGAGTGCAGTGGTTCCGGAGCTGGGCCCGAAGGAACACACACTTGTCCCCCCTCTCCATGGGGAGGCAGCTGTTGAATATGGGGCAACCTCAGGGGAGGGTGTGGAGCAGGGATGGAAAGAGGATGGGGATGTGGCATTGGGGGAAGAGGTGGGGCGGGGCCTATGCCAGAGCAGGGGGTCGAGCACATCCCAGGAAATCTGAAAGTTCACGCCTCTGTCCATGCCCATGTCCCACTGGAGGGGCACGAGGGCTCCGTGCCTGTGTCCCACGGGGGAGCGGGGGGACGGCGCACGAGAGCTTGGTGTCCCACTGAGGGGAGGGCACGAGGGCTCTGTGCCCATGTCCCCGGGGTGTGGGGGCTGCGGAGGACGCGGTTGAGCCCAGATCATCCCCTGACCGGGGGGAGCAGGGGGCGCAAGGTGGAAGTTTTGCCTAGGGCACAAAATAACCTTGCACCAGCCCTGCTTGGCTTCCAAAAGAGAAACATGCTAGAGTGACAAACATCAGAGGAAGGCTGGAATAAACCGCACAGGGAGGACAGAATGGGGGAAGAGAGAGACCAGCAATCTAGCTAAAAGAGTCCATTCAGTATAATGGAAGGACATTTCTGGATGGAGACCTGTATGGATACAAGCCCTAAGTCAAACAAATTCATACACAGGGGCCCATGACTCGGCGTCAGGTCCTACTCTGGCCCAGGGGGATGCAGAAGTCATAGACCTTTTTCTAACAGGCTTCACCTCAAGGCAGGGTTGCAGCAGGAGCTGTGAACAGCTGCGCTCACTGATGTGAGACGCTAGCCACCTCCACAGCAATGCAAAACAGAAGTGAACGGGTTAAAAATAATCCTGACATGTCACCTCCTTGCTCTGAAGGGCTGATATGTGGTGGAGGGACTCATAGCTGGTCAGTTGATATAGGGTTTGGGTCTATCAGGGGATGAGACAGGAGTAAAGGTTGGGAGAGGGGAGTTTGTGTCTCTGGATTTATTGCAGCAGGTTTGTCTGATTTCAGTCTGAGGTCTGAGAGGCTCAGGCAAACACACATCTCTTCAACACACACACACACACACACACACACTTACACACACACACTCTCTGTGTGACACACATACATTGCTCCCTCACCCATGTAGCTACCTATCACCACAGTATCTGAGAAACTCAGTATTTAACATGGAAATTACAATCACATTCTTGCTACACAAAGATACACTCCTCCCTGTCACACAGCTTCATACACATACATATTGGACACAACCTTAATTTGCACATATGCACTCATTCAGACACATTCACACACTTGCATACACCTCCCCATTCCTAGACACCTACAGCAGTCACACACATCTGCACATTCACACTCATGTAGCCTTCTGTCACCATACCTTTACACACCCACAGCACGCCCGCCTTCACATATGTAAACTTCCTACCTTACACACATATGCCTCCCTCATGCACATTCACACAGAGATACAGACACACAACTCTCGTTCTCACACAAGATACACACATCCCTCACTCACACACATCTTTTGTTCCAAACCCACAACCTTAAGTGTATATAAAAAACATTATAGGCATATCATATTTTAATCCCAATGTCTATATTATAAACTTAAACTCATTGACATATAACACACTGACTAAGTTGTGTCATGTCTTCTTCTTGTGGATGGTCCACAAAAAGGTCAATAGCCTACTATTGCTACCAGTTAATGGAGTTATTTCTTTAGTTCAAATGGCAGTCCTCTGCTTTTGATGCCACAGCTTCCTTCCCAGGCTGGAGTGTTAGTGTTGACCCAGACCGCAGAGCATCTTTATGAAATAACCTACACTTCTCCCTCCAACATAACATCCACTGTGGCACTGGACTCAGTACTGACTCAGAGGGGAGAGAGCTCCTTGAGTGAGCTACTCCTGCCATTCCCTGCAGCATCTGAGGATTTCTTGAAGGTCTCCCACTAGGGTGACCAGATGTCCCTATTTTATAGGGACAGTCCCGATATTTGGGGCATTTTCTTCTATAGGCGCCTATTACCCCCCACCCTCACCCTCATCCCCTGTCCTGATTTTTCACATTTGCTATCTGGTCACCCTGTCTCCCACCTAAGCACGGCTGCAGTCCAACCCTGCTTAGCAGACAAGGCTGGTCAGAAGTACCATACAAATGAGCTGCCTACACACATCTCCCCGTTTCGATTTCTCTGTTTGTCTCACTCCATTTCTTAGTGTGTCTTTTTGACTTTCCATTTCTCTCTCTCCTCATCTGTTCTTCCTTGTCACGCTTGCTTTTTTTCACACTTGTATTTGGTGCACTCGGAACAGTCACATAGAGAGCCGGCACTGGGCATACTCAGACTAAACAATTGCTTAGGGCCCCAAGCTGCTCAAGGGCCCCCCCATTTGCTTTTTATTATGTGTTGGGGGTCAAAAGAGTTCTGCTTAGGGCCCCTAATGGGCTAGTACCGTTTTATTTCCAACTCCAGCCTCCCCTCAAACCATCCCATCCGTCCACCGACGCGGTTCTGGCTCTAGTCCACAAAGCACATACCTCCTGGCCAATGGTCCACTCTCGCTTTCAAATGTGGCTTACCGCTGCGGGGGAGGGGGAGGAGGTGTGGCATTATCCCCCTTAAAAAGGGGACAGAAAGGGGGCGCCCCTTTTGCTCTTGCCTTCAGTATGACTGACATCAAGGTGTTATAGTAACACTACCTGCCCTGTTACGGGCTAAGGAGCAAGTATAACACTTAGGGCAAATACTGTGATCTTAGCTGGAGAAACAGGAGGGGAAAATCATGACAGATGTGACCATTTCGAAGCGTTTTCATTCCATGGGATTGGAACAGGGAGAATTTTTCATTTATTTGAAAATTGTTGTGAACATTTTCACCTTTAAATGCTTCATTTTTCATTTTTTTCTCCCTCCTTCCCCTCTTTTTAAAATTCCTTTTAACAGTTTTGCCACTGGAAAAGGGCAGTGCTTTGGGAGGAAAGGCACAACTGTAAACCAAACAAGCCAAATGATGCTCAGATTAGCATTTTCCAATGTCATCAGGAAAAAATGGAAAATATAGGGAAATAAAAAAAACAAAGCCATTTTCATGCAAACTTCCAATGTCAAAAACAGGGCATTTTTTGACTGAGAATCTGTCACTCAAAACATTTCAACAAGCTCTAGTGCTAATTCCACTTCTGGCTGTGTTCTTTCTCTGGCTTTGATTCCACTGGGAGTTCTGCTATAGTGAGGACTTCAAAACATGTTTGGTAGGTGAGTCTCAACAAGTCAACCCTGGGCAGATACGAGGAGGTTAAAATGACTGAGCAGGTTCACGCTGTTTTGCTAGTTACAAATTACTGGGTGCTTGCCCCCCCATAGCTCCTGCATAGTTAGAGGGGATGTTATCTGAGACGTGATTATGTTTGGTCATTAAAGAAAGTGATTAGATGCTGAGCATATCCTCTAATATAGATACACTCCCAAATACACTCCAAGTCACAGTGCAGGTCCTTGCATGGGAGACTGGCATGCAATTGCATGAGAGTCATTAGGTGATCATTTGGTCACTGTGTAACCGCAGTGCAAGTAGAGCTACTATAATCTGGAATGAACTGTACCTAGGAGCAAGTATATGAACACCAGAGAGAGAATGAGAAGCAGAAATAGGTAGATAGATAGATGGATAGATAGATAGATAGATGGATAGATAGATAGATCGATCACAGAAGCACTTGAATGTTTACCGCTCTGCTCTCTGTACCTATCCTATTCAAGATAGAAAGAAATCAGTGAGAATGAGTTAGAGATAGGGGAAGTGACAGAAAGAGATAGAGAGAGAAATATGTAGTGAGGGACAGTCAGAGAGAGAAAGAGAGGGGAGGGAGAGTTGGGGAACTGAGTCAGATGGAGAAATGGAGAGGGACGGTGAGCAGCTGTGCAGAACTGATTCATACCAAGAGAGAAACCCAGAGTTCTGGTAGGAGGGAGAGGGGTACCTGTCCATGGCCATGCCGGGGTCTCCTTTGAGGTGACGGGGGTCACAGGAAAGTCCTCTGAGTCACCCTGCTCACTTGCTCCGTGTGAATGGTCCCCTGACTCGATGTACAGAAATGAGAACTGCCCTGTACTCCCCTCCCCCATTTGTCGCCTCCACCCATCATCTCCCTCCAGGTTTCAGTCTGGTTTAGGTAGGGGAGGAGTTAGAGAGCTCTTTGAGGCCACAGGCACCAGCGAGGAAAGGGTTAAAATGTAAAGGGACTTCAGTTCTAAAAGATGCTTAGCCCTGATTGGCTACTCCCCTCTACACCTTTCATTGGTCCCCTCTTAACTCTAAGATGTATTTCTAAATTAATATCAATAATAAAATTCAACTAGACAGGAAATGTTGTCTAATGGTTAGAGCAAGGGACTGGGAGCAAGGACTCCTGGATTCTTTTCCTAGCTTTGCCACTGATTCATTGTTTGATCTTGGGCAAAGCCACTTAGGCCCATGTCCTCAAAGGTATTTAGGCACCTAACTTATTGATTTCAGTGGGTGTTAAGCTCCCAAATACCTTTGATAATCTGGACCTTAATCACTCTGTGTCTCAGTTTCTCCATCTGTACAATGGGGATAATAATGCTGACCAACTTCACCAGTAGATTGTAAAGCTTTTTTCATCAATGTTTGTAAAGCGTCTGCAATCCTTGGATAGAAGGAACATCGAAAATATCAGATTATTACTGTCATCCACATTGCTGTTGTCAGTTTCATCCTGCAGGGCTTTGCAAACTGTGTACAAAGGAGTTGCATCACTCCTTGCAGAACAGCAGCCACCTCTGGGGTGGGACATAGCAGCTGTTTAAAAGCACACTGCAACACTACACAACAGGAAATTGAGCAAAAAACTATCTCCAACTGAAAATGCAGGGAGACTTCAGAGAGGCAAATTGTACTGTTCAGTGATGGAATTTAGTCTCCAGCTTGACACCTAAATATTATGGTGCCTGGTGCTGAGCAAAGATGAGAGAGAGATAATGAGAGACCGAGAATCGGGCAGCCTCTTGCAGAAAGCCACATGGGATCTTTAATGATTCTCCTGTTTACAACATGTGGGTGCAGTTGCTACAGCGGTAGCAGTCTGCCCACAGGCTGTAAATTGCCGGATCAGAGCCAAAAAGCCCCAGTTTTATGTCTTTCGCAGAAGATGCACAAAGCCATTCGTTATGATAAGCCAGACTCGTGAGTCCAGCAGCAGAAATGTACACACTGGGCGTGGCAGACAGAGCTCTGCCCCGAAGTCACAGAGCTTGTTCCTGGGTGATGAGGACGAGCTCCTGCAATGCCCGCTGCTCACAGGAGATGCTCGGCACTGCACAGGATTGCGCCTCATTCTAGGGAAGGCCCAGAAAGCGGAGATCTCGGACAGCAGCTCTGCTCAGAATGGGTGCCACAGGGATGCTGGGGAGATTTTCCACAACGTCTCTCCCTCTTTCTTCTCTCCCTGGCAACCGTGTGCCATGTTGTGCCAACAGCTGCACGAACATGGACGGTGCATTATCCACATGGGGGCAAGACAAGATGGGGAGGGGCTGCTGGGACAGGGCTGCGGTTGTTTTTATAATATTGGAGGAAGCGCTCCACTTTTCTATACTTGATTTCTTTTCTGTATTTATTTAGCTGAGTTTCAGAATGACTGACAGAGTCATACGAAACTAGTATATGCAAAAATATAAGGACCGTCGAAATGGCTGTACTGGAACAGAACTGAGGTCCATCTAGCCCAGTGCTCTCTCTCTGATAGCGGCTAATAACACCAGATGCTTCAGAGGAAGGTCCAAGAAACCCTATACTGGGGATGTTTCTTCTTGACTACAAGTGAATAGGGGCAGATCCCGAGTTAGTGCAAATTGTAATATATTGTATTGATTTCTGGAGTTATAATAATTCACACCAGCTGATCTCCTATCCCCTAGTGTTTGATTGATCTCCCAAAGTATAGGGGTTTATATGCCTTATAAATATGCATCCTAGCTAATAGAATTGCAGAGGACATTCTTATTATTGATATATATGTCCATTTTGAATCTTTCTAAACTTTTGGTCCCTATATTTTCTTGTGTTAGTGAATTCAACAGGTGCACTAAAGATACTTTTTCCCCGTTTGGTGCCTTTTAACTGGGAAGGAGACAAAGACAGGAAAATCATTTCAGAGGACGTTAAAAAAGTCCATATACCCCACAGAAATTGCTGCTTCTCAAGAACACACCTGCCAGTATCTCATCAGCTAAATTAAGGAAGCTGCAGTTTCATTCCTTTTCTGGCTCTTAATTTCCATAGCCAAGTGCTTACATCAAATTTTCCACACTGAAAGAAGTCCAAGAACTTTATCTGTTAGCCTAGCTGTCTGTTTAAACAAAGGCTCAGTGCACAGACTTGCCTGAAGGTTTAATAAATATCATGTCTCATACGATATTTAACGAGATCCTTCACCTAACACCCTCCCTCAAAAGGGGACATGTTCTCAGAGATTTAACACATTATCCCTACTACCTAAAAGAAGAGCAGATTCTACCTGCTCTATATGGAACTAGGGAGACAGAGAGAAGCACAGTGGGAGAAAGAAAGAAAGAAAGAAAGATTAAATATGTATTTCTATAGCATCTTCCATTGGAGGATCTAAAGCCCTTTCTAAATAGTTTATTATTTTTCACCACCTCTTCTCAGTGTGGACAATATGATCCCCATTTGATAGATGGGGATACTGAGTCACAAGGAGATGGCAAGGATTGTTCAAGGTCACAGGACGAGTCAACAGCAGAACCAAGACTCGCAGACCTGTGCACTAACCATTATAATCCCCTCTGTAATCTGCAGAGTGTAATCCCCACCTGCGATCCTTTTGGGTGAAAGATGCTAGAGAAATGTAAGAGATTATTACCACTATCAATTATTAAATATCTCTAATGCATCTCTTCCCTGTGTTCCAATCATAATTATGTAATTAAAATGGGAAGGGGCTGGCAATGGGTCATTTCCAGAGAAGTCTCCTCCATCTCTGCTTCTTTCTCCAGTACAGCTTGCTGACCATCGGGGCTCATCGCAAGACTCCTCCATTCCTCCCCGGAGCTAGCGGAGAGGAAGCCGGGACCATTCGAGTGGGTCAGGCTGTGTTGGGAGAGTGTTTATTAACAAAGGGCACCGTTCCAATTTGTAATAGGATCTTGTATATAAACCGGCACCTGTGCTTGAACTCAGAGCTCAAAATATAAAATGAGACAAGCAGTGAAGAGAAGGCGCCTCAGAGAAAAATACCAGCCTTTATTTGTTTTTAAAGATTCAGATAGCAAAAGTTTGAGGAATGAGAGAAAACATTTAGTAAATATTTAAAAGCAATTATCCAGCTCAAAGCAAAGAGCAGGCTGCCTGTTTAGTCAACAGGAAGTCGTGTGATCTGTGTGTATAGATATAAATATCTATTTGTTTTTTCCATTCACCCCTTGCTCAGAAATCTCATTTTAAATCAAGCGCTGGTGGCTCTAATTGGCTAATTTTGTGGGCTGAGAGCTAGAAACGCCACCACCTGCTTCCCCTCCCCTCATGTGTAAACCTCAGAGATGCAGAAAACTTTCTCTGCTCAGTGGGAGCAGAAGCTAAAACCACCAAGGCAATGTCTGTGCACCGAGACCTCAAGCCAACAGCAGAGAAAAGAGGTCTCTTCACTACTAAACCTGATGAGTACATAAATAAACTGCTAAGCTTGCTAACTGCATTGAGAGTATTTCTTCAGTATTCACAGTGCTTCGCTAGAATTAGATATGGGACAGTAAGACAGTGTACAGATTTTCCCCACACAGCCCTGCCAGTGCCCCTCAGTCCTGCCCTGGAGCTAGGGCGACCAGATGTCCTGATTTTATAGGAACAGTCCCGATTTTGGGGTCTTTTTCTTATATAGGTTCCTATGACCCCTCACTCCTTGTCCTGCTTTTTCATACTTGCTGTCTGGTGACCCTATCTGCAGCCCCCTTGCTATTTCAGTGCTGGGCTCCCCACACAGCCCTGGCAATGCCCCTCAGTCTTTCTTCTCTTGCCCCTGCCTGTTTCTTTCTCTGGGTGTCTTCAGACAATAAGGATTTTGGCCCTTGAAATCTGGTAGCTGATGTTATCTTTCACAGAGGAATTCCCAGCTCACATGCCAGGCTGGAGGGAAGAAGTGGGGGGGCAGGGAGTGGGAATTGAGGGCTGGAGAGTTACTTGTCCACCATGCACAGGTGTGGAGGATGTGGTTGGAGCCCAGGCAGCGTGCAGCGAATACCCTGCGTATCTTCACCAGCGTGTGGCTGCAACATGCGGTTGATGGCATGTCTCATTTACAGTAAGAAAAATGCAGAGTCAGCAATCAAAGTTCAAACAGTGTCCCTGCACTGAGATGATTGATGAGGGAGCTGAACTGCTGCAATTTATTCAGTGCCGTTTCTCCTTTCAAGGGCTGTGCACAGGACTCAGTATCCAGCACTGTTCACCCATCTCCTTCCTACAGAGCCTCTGCGACCCGGCCCTGGACATACACAGAGAGCTTTGGCCCCAGCACTCTCCACCTCTGCTCAAACTCACACCCTCTCCATACACAGCGGACTTCAGTCTGTGTTCCCATGCCACCCACTCCTCCCAGAGCTCAAGCCCAGCCAGCCAATCACCCTAGAGTAGACACACAGAGGCCTTCAATCTCCAGCATGAGATGTCATTCCTCTCCCCCATGCTGTCCTGCAACTGGGGCTACACAGCAGGCTTAGTCTCTAGCTCTACCCATTCTTCCTATTCTGCTGGCCCTGCTCCCACCTCCATAATCTCCAATCCGGGGATACTGTATCACTTGGGACCTCAAAGCTACACCCTGGAGCCCCCACAATTCACCACTGGTGTATAATTATGATATGTTCTGTACAAAGTATATGCCTTGTGAGGCATCATTTTAAAAGTCCTGATCTGCGGAACATTAATATCCTGTTGGACTGGATGTGCTATCATTGTAAGGGAACTTATGAAGTTTTGCTATGTATGTGTTACTGAAATATGTTGCGAGCTTGGGAACACCCACAACCAGCCTTTCAGGTACAATAATGGAGTAACCAGGCAGCTCATCAACACCCATCAAGGAAAGAATCCACCATCCCAGAGACTTCTCAGAGGAAGCACATATACCAGCGGATCTCAAACTGGGGTTTGTGACCTCCCTGGGGATCACGGGATGATTCCAAGGCGGTCGCGAGCTCTTATTGCATTTGACGACATTTTGGCGGATGCTCTGAATGCGGAAGTGTGTCTGCCAAAAAGCCGCCAAGTGGAACTCTTCTGCTTTCAGGGCATTTTGGCGGACACACAGAGAAACACTGCGTGTTCGCCGAAATGCTGCCGAAACCGGAAGAGTTCAATTTTGTGGCTTTTCAGAGGACATACCTGGGAGGGGGGCGCAGCACAGTGAAAAGGGGTCTCGAACCAAAGAAGTGTGAGAACCCCTGATGTGTACAATGGAGACTGCTTGATCAGTCGGAACTGACTGATCCCCATGTCAGAGCCAAAGTTCTTTCCAGCAAGCTGGAATAACATATAAAAGAGGAAAAGTGACATCACCACTTGGGCTCTCTCCCCCAACAACTCAACACCCATCAGAACATCTGAAGGACAAAGACTTTGAATTGGGAAAGGGTGGTTCCAGGCTGGAAAAGAGTCCCTGTGTATTGAAGATCTGTGAACTGTTTGTACTGTCAAAGGGTGAGATGCTTCTTGATTCAAATTCCATTTAGTTTGTAGAACTCAGACTGCAAATTCATTTTTGTTTCTAAGGTAATTAGCTGTGATCTCTATGCTCGCTACTTATAATCACTTAAAATCTACCTTTCAGTAGTTAATAAACCTGTTTTATATTTTACCTAAAACAGTGTGTTTTGGTTGAAGTGCTTGGGAAATCTCAGCTCAGTTTACAAAGGCTAGTGTGCGTCCTCTCCACATCGAGGGAGGGGCAGACTGGGCAATGAACTTACAATGGCCAGGCTTCTGACCATTGCAAGAGGATACATTTCTGGGGTGCAAGACTGGGGATCTGGAGAGAATTGGCTGGAGCTTCCCTATTGATGGTTCATGAGGGTCTGGGAGATCATTCATGTAACGGTATTAGTAGGGCCCTACCAAATTCATGGTGAATTTTGCTCAATTTCACCACCACAGGGTATTAAAATTGTTCAATTTCACATTTTAAGCCAGGTGTTGTAACCATGGGGGTCCCAACCCAAAAGGTACCTGGAAGTGGGTGTGATCTCCCTCTTTCCCCCCGAGCTGCCATGCAAGGGAAGGACAAGTCCTGTCCCTCCCCAGGGATTCACAGCTAGGAGCTCCCTGGCTGGAGCACTTCCAGCAGCATCAGGAGATTGGGCCCATATCCATGAGTCTTCTCCAGTTGCAGTAACCTCCAGGGCTGGAGCTTCCTGCAGCAGGGGGAGACACTCCAAGGTGGGTCAGCTCCCCACCTGAGAGCGAGAGCAGTTGTGCAGGGGAAGGAGAAGTCCTGTCCCTCCCCAGCCCAGCCAGGAGCCGCTCCCAGCAGCAAAGGAGAAATCAGATCTCACAGAGAAGGATTTATTTCATGATCTGTAATACATTTTTCATGATGTGACAAAGCGTCCTGTGGCACCTTAAAGACTAACTAAAGTATTAGAGCATAAGCTTTCGTGGGCTAATACCCACTTCGTCGGATGCATGCAGTAGAAGTATCCAGGGGCAGGAATAAATAAGAGGCAAGGGCCAGGTTAGAGATAACAAGGTTAGTCCAATCAGGGTGAACCAGCTTGTTATCTCTAATCAGGGAAGATGAGGTCCTCCTCTAGCAGCTATTCTGGAGGTGTGAACACCAAGAGAAGAGAAGCTGCTTTTGTAGTTAGCTAGCCACTCGTAGTCTTTGTTCAATCCTTGATTGATAGTATCAAATTTGCAAATGAATTGCAGCTCTGCAGTTTCTCTTTGCTGCAGTGTCTCTTTCTGTGGATGTCTGTGTAAGTACAGTACCTGCCAGAGGTTTCTGGCTTGACACGGTATCACAATATGAGAGGGATACCCCAGGTTGATGGGATAGAGGTCTGAGCAGTGCCACCGTCCAGGCTGGACCCCATTAGAGGTACTCAAAAGGCTTTGCTCTGCTCCAGAGTTGTCTGTCCCTCCCCTCTGCCTGGCCCTGCAGCCAGCTGTATCTCCCTTGACCTGGTGGTACCTGGAGACCTGAGGCCACTAGTGCTGGCCTTCTGCAGCCAGCTACCAGCCCTGAGAAGAAACTCAGCATTTCATATGAAGTTATTTTTCAGAATGATGGCGACCCAACTGTGGTTGTGGTTTCACAGCCCAAACCTACCTCCTACACACTTTGTTCTGTAGCTGCACTGCTGCCAAGCTATTAACAGCACAATAAGAAGCTTCGCTCAGGGAAGTTCGGTATCTACTGTAATTCCTGAATTCAGTTTCTTCCCACAGCCTGCTCCGTTTCTTACAGAGCTCCATGCTGGGAGAGGCTGGGACTAAAGTAGCTGGGAGCCCTCCACAGCCCGCATTCCTAGGACATTCCTTATAATGCCTCCCTCTAGGACCAGAGTAGCTGAGAACTACAGCAATAATTCCTGCAATATTGCATGCTTGGGCTGGGAGATACTGGGAATGGAGTAGCCATAGTGTTACTGCATCTCAGTGGAGAGGCATTTTCTGAGGTTTCCCAATCTCCCGCCTCTCCCCAATCAATTCAGCCAGGAGTACCTAGCCAGGAGTAGCCATCCATGCTGATCTATCAGCTGGGCTGGTAACATCACCACAGAGTTGTAGAGGTTGCGGAATCCCTATCACTGAAGATTTGTAAGAACAGGTTGGACAAACAACTGTCAGGGATGGTCTATGGCTTGAACGTGGGGAGGAAATATTTTTTGTTTGTATTGTGGTTAATCCATGTTGATCGTTTATGCCTTTTGCTCTGCGTTCTTTATCACCATTTGGAAGCCGATCCAATTGCCCAGCTGACGACAGGAATGAGTTTTAAACACTGTTCCACCTCCTGTTTTCTAACACAGTCTGACCTTGTCTGTGCTGCTGTAGGTGAAAGAGCGGAGCAGCAAATACTTCCATAGAAAACCCTGAGCACAGAATGTCTATGATTTTGTTCTCTTGGACAGCAGCCATGTCAGGCTTTTTGGGGGGTGACCGCCTTCTCTGTATATTAAAATGTGCCCTTTATTTGATGCCTGATGGCCCACTATCTGTATCCAATAAAAAGCATATTTGTTTTCAGTTTATTGTAATGGTCCTTTGTCTGCGTACACATGGCATCTGCTGAGATAGAACATGGAACTTTCCACGCAAGCCCCTGTCATTCCAGCTGTTAGAATAGTTCTGCAGCTGTAACAATCAAGCTCAAATACTGAGGGGAGCAGCCATTAGAGGGAGATACAGTATGATCACAGTGAGCCAGTTATGAATTATTATTACTCACTATACTAGGTGCTATAAAAACACATAGTAAAAGTCCCTGATTCAAAGACTCTCCCATCTAAATAGATAAGACAAACAAAGAGTGAGAGGTGAAAGGACTCGTCTAACCTCACACAGCTGGTAAGTGGCAGACCCAAGGCTGGATCCCTGATTTCCTGCTTCCCATTCAGCTGCATTAACCAGGGCATTTTACTGTGTTACACAATAGCCAAGCAAATGAACAAACACTTTGACAAGCCACAAATAAACACTTCAGGGGGTGCTCCTTACAAACGAACAATGTCCTGTGGTTTCCATGCAGTTGTTGTTTATTTCTTGACATGGAGGTGGTCACTATGGCTGGTTTACACCCATGGGTCATAGCTGCTGGCTTCACTTCCCAGGTCCAGCCAAACCAGGGCCATCGGCAATGGTTTCTTACAACTGGAGCAAAAGCTACAGTGCTTCAGGTGCCCTGACTGAACCTCTCCACCAAACTCTGTCCTACAGTTTGTGTTTGGAAAGCCCCTGAAAACACAGCCCACAGAGGCAGTGCTGCCTGTTGGGATCGGCTCTGGAAGGTCTGCTGGGCGTGGACACACGGGCGTGGACACACCAACGTGGTTCTGTCCCAAACGATGCTGACTTGGGAACATGCTGAGCTGATGCAGAAACTGCCTCAGGCATTATGAACTTCTCGTCCCTGCGATGGACAACTCACTAAATCCCGTTGCAAAGGCTGTCGGCTAAGTTGTGTTGGAACCAGAGGGCTGTAACTGGGCAGCCTGATCCTCTAAGGGCCCAAAGTCCTGGGGCCATCCAGCCCTGTTTAAATTAGCCCCACCTCGCTGTAGAGGGTGTTGGATTTAGGATGAGGAAAGCCCAGCAGTTGGGGCCTGCCTGAGGAGAAGAGTAGACAAGTTGCTCCAACGTGGGGCAAAAGGCCTGGCTAGGGATAGCAATTGTGTAGAGACCCTGCGTATAAGGTTGCCAACATTGTATTTAAAAAATACAGGACAGAGCTCAGATGTCCCCAATCTTAACTTGAACCTCGGGGAGCAAATCATTTTCCCCTATGCCCATTCTTCCTGGGGTTTCTCTCTCTCCAGCTCCGGATGCTGCAGACAACCCAGGGTCCTGGATGCTTGGCCAGCAGTCACTGCCAAAACGGTGGCCAGATGTCCCGGTTTTACAGGGACAGTCCCGATGCTCAATAAACTCTCCTGTTTTACACTGGCTGAGAGTCGCTCCGGTCTAGAGGAGAGGGTTGCATTATGCCCTCTGGGAGTGGGAGCCCAGGGGGTCCAGAGTGAGGGGACTCCTCGAGGGGGCCCACAGTGAGAGTCAGGCGTGCTAAGGCTCAGAGAGATGCAGTTCCAGAAGGTGGAGGGACTTAACCCCCGAGAGGGAGTGGGCTGCCAAGAAGGGCTGTCGCACTGAAGGGGGTTCCACCAGGGACCATATGGAGTCAAGAATGGGCACTATCTGTGAGTCCACAACACCTACTGATCTAGTACAGGTCAGACAATTTTCTATTTAAATAAGGGACATCCCTTGTAAGATAGGATTGTTGGCAACCATAACTGGGTAACAGGGCAGGTTCTTTTGTTCTGGTGCTGGTTTTGGACTTGAGATAATGGGCTCTGTTACCCTGCAAGGGGGATGTGATGGGGTCTACTTACTCCGCACTAGCTCATATAGGGTTAAGCCCATACTCGTGACAGTGGAAGTCCCGCCTCCCCAGCGGGACTGGGCATGCTCCAAATGCTCTAATAGTATAAAGGGAGGAAGCCCAGCTCATTCTGGGCTGGCAGCTGCAGGGGAAGGACCTCTGTGGGAAGCTCTTGTGGTGGGCCAGCCACAGCCCTTGACTGTGCTGGCAATCAGTCTCCCTGGGCCTGCTTGAACCCCAGCAACTGGAGGAGCCAGAGGAGGTGATGAGCTCAACTGTCCATGGAGAATCTGGCAGGAAGAGATACAGGGAGGGTAATGGAGTGGTACCTCCCTCCTGGGGAAACAGAGTGTGTTTTGTTAGGACCCCCTGTTGAGTCAGTGGCAAAGTGCTATGCCATGTTAGGGCCCTATGTAGGGGCCTGGTGGAGTTGGGTGGGCCCAGGCCCCCCTACTGGGGCTGCCACACCCCTTGGTGTGTGTCCCAGCCCCATAGACTCTGGCCTCCAGGCCAGGTGTCTCCAAACTTTTTGAGATGAGGGCCATATTAGATTTTTGAAGCGGCTTTGTGAGCCACTACCATGGGCCCCCTCCCTTAGCTCCTCTGGCTGCTGCTGCAACACCCCTCCCCCCTTTGCTCCTCTGGCTGTGCTGTGGGGGCACTCACCCCTCCACACATGGGGCTGCTGGAAGCAGCTTATGGGGAGGGGAAGCGGTGGCTTCTCCATGTGCCTACTCAGCTGGGGTTAGGGTGACAAGATGTCCTGATTTTGTAGGGACAGTCCTGATTTTGGGGGTGGGGGGGTCTTATATAGGCTCCTATTACCCCCCACTGACTGTCCTGACCTTTTACACTTGCTGTCTGGTCACTCTAGTTGGGGGGGGTGGGGGGAGAGAATTGATGCCATGGGCCAGATCTGGCCCCCGGGCTGTAGTTTGGAGACCCCTGCTCTAGGCCATGTTGCCATGCACCTAAGAGCTGATCTATAGACTCTGGCCACTAGGCTGTACTGCCCTGACCCTAGGGGTGTAAACCATCACAGGGGAGAACATAAATGTGATCAGAGCTCAGGAGCCCCAAGGGTAGGGTTGTAACTTTCTAATTACACAAAATTGAACACCCTTGCCCTGCCCCACCCCTTCCCTGTGGCCCTTCCCCTTCTCCAAGACCTGCCCCTACTCACTCCATTCCCCCTCTCTGTTGCTTGCTCTCCCCTATCCTTATTCAGTTTTGCTGGGGCAAGGGGTTGGGGTGTGGGAGGGAATGAAGGATCTAGCTGGGGATGTGGGCTCTGGGAAAGGGCCAAGGATGAGTGATTTGGGGTGCAGGACAGTACCCTGGCCTGGGGGTGAGGTGTTTGGCGTGTGGAAGCAGGCTCAGGGTTGAGCTTAATCTCCAAGGTCCTGAGAATGCATTTCTATGGCTGGTGCAGTCAGTCCCAATGAGTTTATGGGACAATCAGACATTTTAGGGAGAAGAGAGAAATTTTCATAATCCTCACTGGTATGCACTGGAGAGACATTTACTTCTTGTATAAAAATGTGATGCTTAGGTGATGTATCTGTTACCCGTATTTCTGAGTTTAGATGGCTCCGTAGGTTCTGCTTGGGTTGTGAAAACATGTATTCCATCCCCATCCTTTCAACTGGACAGTGGTACATTCCCATCACCAAAGTTTTCTTATTAAGGAATTATTTTCTCAGAATGAAATTTTAGGTGGCACAGAAATTGTTCTAGTCAGTGGCCACAACTAAAACTCTGGATAAACTGGCTTAATCAGCTGGGAAAACAAACGATATAAGAAATTATAGGAATCTCTAGATAAAATACTGAAATGCCACAGGGCCCTGCTCATCACGAAAGAGGTACAATTGCAGAGTGGTGTAAGAAGTCCAGGATTGAGTGGCATCAGCAGATTTGTGCAGGGATCCCAGGGCAGGGAAATTGAAGTAAATAGGCAGAGTTGTGTTGGAGGCCCAGAACTGACTGCAAGTCAGGATAAAACCGAAGGAAAAGCAGAGACAAATAAGCCAGGACACATGAGTTGCCAAGAATAATCAGAAATAAAGTTTTCTTTTAATGTTTTGGTGTGCATTACATGGACTACAATGTTTAGACAGTGTTCTCCCAGGGGAATTCCACTTACAATCCCTGCATGCAGTGTGAGATTAAAGCAACAGCAAAGGTGTCTAATGCATTCCCCCAAACTGTGTAAACATGAGACTTAGCTATACTGTACAGTAACTATGTAATATATTTATATATCTGTTTACATTCATCTCTAGTCAGAGAGGAGACTTGGTCTAATGCCATTCCCAAGAGCTCCTTCCCACATTTTTATCTCCACCCACCCTTCTCCAATTGGCAGGACTCTCTTTAAGGCCCTGATCCTGCACTATAGAAGTCAATGGGAGTTTTGCCATTGACTTCAATGGGAGCAGGATCCTAACTTTAAATTGCCTCTTCCCAATGTAGCAGTCATCTGTTTACCTTGGAACTCATTCCCCTATATAGTGGGTCAGTAGAGAAAAATTCAGCCCCTGCAGAGCCCTGCCCCTGCATAGGAAAAATCTGCCTCTACACTGGGGTACCTTCCCCTAAGTAGAATGTAACACAGCTTATCTCTGTACAAAGCAGACATTCTTCTGCTATGAAGAGGCTTTTATGTAGGGCAACTTTACCCTTGTATAGCAGAACTCTTCCTGTATCTAGCCATCTCTCCCCTTTATTGTCACCCAGGCCATATATAGCAAAATGCCACTTCTACCAAGTGGAATTATGATGCTGCTATATTAGGAGTTGGGGAACTAAACAAAATGGCCTCCCCTTATAGTTGGGAACAATACCTTTTGTTAGAGACTGAGCTCCACCCACTCTCCTCCCCACCCCAGCTGTGGTAAGATAAACTACTTAACAGCTGACCCTGTTGCCATAGTTAAGTTGCACTGCTCCAGTGAAAGACCCTTTAGCATTGTAACAGGACAGCTTGCCTGGGAGCTGGAGAGCCAGGCCTAAAACAATCCTGATGTGATGAGTCTCATCTGCAGGGAATCAGGTATTGGAATACAAAAGAGAGCAGGCTGCTCTAGGGCTCTGGTTGAGATGGTTAGTGAGGTGGTTGTGCCAGAGGGCTTAGCACTAGCTGGAGCAGCTATGATTTTGACTTTATAGTGAGGACTCGTTGAGACCAGTTTGGATTCTGTTGTCAGTAAGGACTCTGAGGTCTGTGGAAGCTTTGTATAACATTAAGCCAGACTGAGAAAGGAGCGGTGTTAGTCACAACAGAGATGGTGGGGCGTAAGGGACCTGTAAGAGATTAGGGGCAAGGTGCTTGCAAAGCAGCCTCTGTCCAGGATGAGGTGCTGGATAAGGAAGTATATTTCACAAACCCCCTCTTGATCTGCCTCAGATAACTAACTTCTGCCCTGGACTGCAATGGAACAGCTCAGTGCTGGGGGAATGAAATCCCTTCTATGCAGCTGATTTATCTCTACATGTGTGCCCACTCCTCTGGCCATGGGGCACTCAATGCCTTGCCTTGTGTAGTAGGGCCCAGTCACAGAAGCAGCAGAAAGTCCCAGGTACCCTGCCAGTGCCTAACAGTCTATTCCCTTTCTTTTTCCCTGTGCCAACCCAACACACACTTGCTGCCTGCTGCAAGAGCTCCTGGTACTGGGGAGGAAGAGGGATTCCACAGACTTAAGGCAGGTGTGACACTGTATTTCATGTGTACAAATCTGGGTTGAGCCAAGACTTCCCCCTGAATTATCCAGGACAAACCTGCTCTTTACCAGGAAGCCCCAAATGTTCCATACCCCTCATGCCAGGAGGTACCAATTTCCCAGTCCCCCCTTCCGCCATGATGTACCAATTCTTCACCTCTGCCCTTCCCTGGCACAGAAACTCAGCTTGCCAAACAGACTGCCTCTATCTGACATTTGCTTGGATTGTTTGCAGTGATACCTCCACTGTGGGTCCCTGGGCATGGAACAGAGCTGCAAGGAGCAGCAAGGGTGGGATGGGAGGCAGATAGGTACACTTCTCAATACATCTTATGTTTGTATTGTGAACAATAGATTGCTCTGCTAAGCAGATTCTTCATTGGCTACTGCTCCTATGACAGAGCCAAATGGCTTGTAACAAAGGGATTCAAAGCTTCCCAGAGGTGGTTACAAATGAACTACTAACTGCAGGGCCTATGAGACTTGTCTTGGATGTAGCTGGGGCTTGTCAAGGTTTAATTCAGTCCCAGGCTTGGCATTTCTCTGGCACTCAGAGCAGCGTAAAGACAAGGCGTGGAGTCTCCTAGGCTGCCAGGTAGTAAACTGCTGTCTCTGTCCCCTGAGCCTGGGCTGGGATGCTCTAAGGACTTTCACTCTGATGTCATGCAAGAAACTCAGCTTTGATTCCTACTCCTGACCTCTCTTGAAATGTTAGAGTGCTGGTCCTGAGGATCCTGGACCATTGTGGGCTGGAAGAGTTGCAGTGAGTGGGCCCAGCATCCTAAGATTTAGTGAGTTGTGTAGTCACATAGGACACAAGTTCATTCTATCCAAGGAGTGCTGTGGTGACCAGGCTTGGGACTCCCTAAGGGTTTGCACATTGTAGGAGACCTACATTCTGTGTCCACCCTCCTCTCTCTTCTCTGGTGTAGGGTCAGGGGGAGCAAGAAGGAGCAGTGCAGTTATAAAAACCCTCTGGAAAATAGGCAGATCATGGCCTGTGAGATCCAGTTTGGGATAAAAAACATGAGCACCCTTTAAAGGAGACAGCAGCTACTAGCAGAGAGAACCCATACACTGCAGCACCTGAAGGGTGGGGTGGGGGGAGCTGGTGTTGCAAGAGGGACTTGTTTGGGGTTGTAGGTGGTGGGTTGACAATGATTCTTTTCCCTTTTTCCCCCTCTCTCTCCTACTGTTAGCTCACAGAGCATCAGGCTTATTCAGCTCCTTGTTCTGGCCCCATCGGCAGGGAGGGCCTCGGGGCTGACCGGAGCGGCGGAGGCGTCGAGGGGGGAGGCCAGCCAGCTGGCGGCAGATCTCATCTGGAGACAAAGGAGAGTTACAGAGACATGAGACAGAGGATTAAGGCTTCATTCAAACTCAGTTCATCACATGAACCATTAGCAATACAGTCTGGACATTGTCCATATAAACTTGTGATGGACACTGACTTAAATGGGACAGAGAAGCAAATCCTGAAGCCTTTACTCAGAATTCATTTTGGCCTTATGCAGGCACAATTCACACTGAAGTCACTGGGAATTTTGCCTAGATAAAGACTGGGCTAGATTCTGCTCTCATTCACACAAGTGTAAATCAGAAGCCACTCAAACTCAAAGGAGTTACACCAGATTTCCTCTGGTTGCCTTTGGGTAAAGACTTGCCCAGGATTTGTAGAGACTAATTCAGTAATCAGGGACACCATGTAAATTCCAGGTGAAACCAAGATCTTTAAAACCCATTGCTAGAGCCTGCTTAAACTATTTTGCTACTGATTTGATCTGTTCCCAGTGTTTCTCCATGTTAATACAGAGCTTTGTGGAACTTAGATTTGGATCCACATGTGGATTTTGCAGCTGAGCTGCTTCATATCTTTCTAATTGTTCAGATCCAAGAGTTTGGTTTGGCCTGTCTCCCCTGTCCCCAAAGTTTGGGGGTGTTTGAGTCTAAATCAGAACTCTCTGCTTAGGCTCTTCTCTAGAAGTTCATATTAATTTAGGATTAAAGTTGCAATTTCTATCAGAAGTGCCTCTGCAAATTCTCAAATTCCAGTTCTTCCTTTTGTGTTGATTTCACCTTGGTTTACAAATCAAGAGGAATTTTCTAATAACTGTCATCACATTCTCAGAACTGGGACCTGAAAATCCAGGTAAGCTCTCTGCTGGCTGTGATGCAAGAAGCAATAAAGTTTCCCAAAGGGGAAGCCAGCTAATGATTCTACTGATAATGCACAAAGCAGAATAAATCCTTGCTAGTTGTCCCATAGTTTTATGGGCTCTCCAGGACTAACAGCAATAAAAACATGTCTGTTGGGGCTTGTCTACAGGCACATCTCTTACTGCTTTTACTATACCCATTTAGAAACAGACATAGTTAAAGAGGTGCTACCCTATGGTATGCACAGCATGATACTGATATAAACAGGAGTGGATTTACCATGAAACAAACCATGCAGTGGCATGGGGTCCCCAATGATGCAGGGGGTCCCCCCAGAATGTAGGACAAATATCTGACAACCTCTCCCTGAGTCCTGTCCAGCAGTGCAGCAGGACTCAGGCAGGCTGCATACATGCTTTTGCTGGTGGCTCCACACTGCTCCCAGAAGCAGCTGGCTGCTGGCATGTCTCTGCGCACCCCTGGCAGGGAAGTGGAGGGGAGGTGGCTTTGCATTCTGCCCCAGCTACAGGCAGTGCATGGAGACCCGCTGCCCCCACCCCACAAGGGGTGCACAGAGATGTGCCAGCAGCAGGACTAAGGCGACTCCCTGCCCACTCTTCTCTCCCTTTGTGCTGCTCCGCTCCTGGAAGTGGCCGGCATGTCCCTGCAGCCTGTGCGGGGCTGGAGAGCAGTGTCTCTGCCTGCTGCACCCAAGCTGACTGCTGACTCCTCAGCTCCCATTGGCTGGGAACTGTGCCCAATGGGAGATGTGGGGGCAGCATCTATGGACAGTGGCATGGGGAGACCTTCCCCTCCCTCCACCTAAGAACTGCTGCCAGATTGGGAGTGTGGGGGAGTCGCTCTGGGAGCTGTGCTGCTTCCCCTGCCCCAGCTCAGAGCCCACACCTAAGCTTCCTTCCTCAACCCCTCCCGCACTCATGCCCACAGCCTGCACCCCAACTTTCTTCAAGAGCCCTCTTCCCAGAGCCTGCACCCCAACCCCCTGCCCCATCAAAGCACCTCACTTTTTCATTTACTTCCCATTACTTCCTATATAGGAGGAGGATGAAGAAAAAAGAATGAAAAGTAGGGGGAGAGGAGGGATAAGAGAATGTTCTTTTCCTTGGCTGGATCCTGAGGGCAGGTCCTCAAAAATGAAGCTGTGCACAGGGCCCCCCAACTCTAAATCCACCACTGGGTATAAAGGTGCTTATATAAGGCTTTGTCTAGCACTGAAAGTGGCAGTGTCCTTTTGAGGTGTGAAAAAACACCCTACACCGCCCAGCAACAAAAGTTTTAGTGCTGAAAAGTGCCAGTATAGATAGCGCTTATTGCTGGGAACCACACTCCTGTCAATACAGCTACCACCCCTCATTTGGGGTGGATTTTTTTAATTACCGGGAGAGCTCTCCCCAGCGATAGTGTCTACACTGCTCACCTCCTAGCGCTGCTGCAGCTGCACTGTAATGTGGGCAGTGTAGATATACCCTTAGTATAGTTTATAGATATATAGTTTATTCCTGTAAATTTGCCAAAATAAGCTATACAAGCATAAGTACTTGTGCACCCCTGTAACTGCATCCACCCTACAGTGGCATGGCCTTTCTGAACTGGTATGGTTAAATTCGTACCAACACTCTGTGCAGACAGGTCTTAATCAAATTGGCGGATGGATGGGAGACCAGAGAGTGGGAATGAAAGAATCACTTTTCTGGTTATAACTCACACTTCAGGCTTGTCTACATCTCCAATGGCTGCTCAAGCCAAGGTGTGACGCTAGTAGTATGCTAAGCCACACTCTGTACACACAGGACACTACTGCGCAGCTAGCTGGTGTGCTGGAGATTCACACCCTGGATTGCCATGCAGTAACTTGTCATGTATGCAGGCCCTTAGGATCAAATCCAGACCTGCTGTAACTTGAGACAATGACACTGTCTTTGGTGGAGTTACACCTGGGCTGCCCCTCCCTGAAGCTCTGCCCCATTCAATCACGCCCTGTTCCATTTCCCCTGACTGCCCCCCAGAACCCCCACCCTCGGCAACTCTCACCCTCAGCTCCCCACCCCCTTACCATGCTGCTTCAAGCGGCAGGTGCTCACAGCCCCACTGGAGCCAGCCATGATGCCGCAACGCTGCCCACCAGGAGCGGCTGGCCAGAGCACTGATGGCGCAGCAAACTGGGGGGGGGGGAGGGGACTAGCCTCCCAGGCCAGGAGCTCAGGGGCCAGGCAGGACGGTCCTGCAGGCCACAGTTTGCCCACCTCTGGGTTAGTGAGACTCTCAGTGTGAAGTCTGATTAACTAAGGAAGAGGAAGAAACTGAAGCAGCAGCAGGGCCTGCAGCCAGACCGGCTGTAGTCAGGGCTCAGGGAAGAGACACCCCAGGGCAGTTTGACAGGCAGCAGGAATCCTGGAAGCTGACTACTGTGAAGCAGACTCTGGAAGCAAGGACAAGGAGAGGAAAGGGTCTGCGAATAATGTTTCTGGTGTGGAAAAGTGGGACGCATCAGGAAGGTCTGCCATGGCAAGGGCTGTGACTTTGAGGAGATGGGCTATGTTCACAGGAAAGGCTGTGCCCATGGGTGTGGGAGAGCCTGGAGGATGCAGGAAAATACCTCCCCCAAGTAGAGAGGTCAAAGGGAAGAGGTTACATCAGCTCCTATTTTGTAGACTGCACAATGTAGGCTACCGGGCCAGAAATCTGTAGTAGAGGTGGGTGTGGTCTCCCCCTAGGATGCCACCTTGTAGGGTGGTACCACCACTCCTGTCAACAAGAAGGGAGTGAAGGGAGCCCGGCAGGGTTGGAAGTTGAGCCCCAACCTCTTTAAAGGCCAGCCCATCTTGTGCCACTGCCCCATCAACCACCAGTCCCCACAGAGAGAAATGTCACTTGACAGACACTGGCCAGTTTCTTATAAAGGAAAGCACATCTGAACATGGCTGCTCCCCTTCCTCACAGAGCTCTGCTCTGCTGTTCCTCCACCCAGCCCAGCTGTCACTCACCTTGCATGACTTCATCCTCCTTGCAGATCACACGAGAGCACACCTCCTTGTTTATTATGTACATCCGACGCACACTGAGGGGACGAGTGGCCACCAGAATCATGTCAAGGAGAGGAAAGAAACAGAGAGAGAGAGATTGAGATTCATGAGAACAAAAAGTGATAGAGGCAATAATCATTCAAACAAGGAGGCAAATCCTGAGTTCCAGTCAGTCCTTACTAAGGCAAAAGCCCTATTGATGTCAACAAGGCATTTTGCCAGTATGAGGACCTCAAGATTTGGCCCAATACATTAATTAAATAATAATTAATAGCTCACAGAACATTTTACAACTTCAAAGAGTTACAAATATATTAAGTATAACACTGCATTAGTTAATATTCTCAATTACACTCTCAGGATTCACTTCCCTTCCCTTGTAGGGACTAGAACTTGGGATAGAACCCATGTGTCTCCATAGAGAGCACACTTTCTGAACTGGATGTGCTGTTTGTGATAGTGAGTCATTTTTTCTCCTGGGGATTGCCGGCTTCTTACCTGGTAACACACAGATAACTGATACACTGTTTCACAGGTTTGTGAACGGAGTACAGGCGTGTGCAAGGGAACTGCTCCTCACGGCACTCTGGGAACACACACAGGTGCAAATGAATGCCAATGGCAGCTGGGATGTAGACACACGTTCACTAGGCACTGGACTAAAAGCCTCAAATCATTTTACAAAAGCCTCCAAACTGCGGCTGGATTGGATCTAGTGGTCAAGAGATTAAAGCTCCATACCCCATTGCCTGATATTCTTGAGGTGCTCGGACTGTTTAGAGAAGAGAGGCCATGATAAAGGTGTCATACAAAATAATAAATGGTCTAGAGGATGAGAATAAAGCATTTCTAGTCCCTTTAGCTCATAATACAAAAACCAGAGAACATTCAGTACAGTATACAATGAACCTGTGGAACTCACTAACAGAATATTACTCAGAGTTTAGAATAATTCTGAATGGACATTTATGCAAATAATATCATCTGCAGCCATATTAGTTAAGATACAGATTTATAAAGGATATAAAACCTCATGCTCAGATTATAACTCAGTCACTTTGCTTGTGGAGTCAGGAAGAAACTTCCCCTGTGGGCAGATTATTCTATATCTGTCCAGTATGTGGTTACTTGAATATAAGAACAGCCATACTGGGTCAGACCAATGGTCCATCTAATCCAGTATCCTGTCTTCTGACAGTGACCAGGACTTGCACCTCACTCTGAAGCATTTAGTATTGCCCACATGGATCTGGTCAGATCTGGTCTGATTCAATCTGGCTATTTCTGTGCTCCCACTGGATAGGAAATGATGCCCTAGAGGTGACAGGCTCCATGTTCCCTACTTTGAATCTCAGAACTAAACATACCTGGTATCGCTGTTGTGTTTACACTGGCAGCCGGAACTAGAAAACAAAGGATTTGTGAATTTTGGATTATTCATTATTCTTCTAAAATAGACAGTGAAGAACAGGGGCCCTTAAGTGTAAAGGAGGTAGCATAGGGAATGTCTAACCAAAGGGAGAGCAGCTCCTGAAACAAATCAGTATCCTTTGCCTCACTAATACCCTGTGGTATGGGACCTGGAACCCCGAGAGGTAGGGCAAAAGGGAGCTCACAGTCCTTCAAATAGTGCAGTTCCTCTCCACCCTTGATCAAACCCTGCCTTGGGGTGGCAGCCTTAGGTACCATCCCAGAGACAGGCCAGAAAGGAGATCAGGTTAATGTCTCCTTCAAAAGATAGACATCATTTATATTAACAAAGCAGTTGTACACACCTTGTTCATCTGCTGCTATGCCTTCAGTATCAGGCGGACCTGGTGACAAAAAACAAGTGTGTAAAGAAAGCGGAATTTCGGAAGAATTACAACTGGAATTAGGGACAGTGGAGAAGGTGGGACTCTTGAGTGTGAGGTGAAAGGGATCTCTAGTGGTGATACAGCTGGGAATAGGGATCAGCAGAGAAAGAAAGGCCCTGAGTGGTCCCACTATTGTCAGAAGAATGAACTTACCATAGCCATTAGCGACAGGTTCTGTGTTGGGCACAGCTGGAAAAAGAGAGAATGATCTGAAAAATCCTGCTTTGAGTTTTTGGTCCTCTCCCCACTCTCCCCGGCTCTGCCAATACCCCTCAGTCCTGCTCTGCAGCCACCTGTTATCCCAGTCCTGGGCTCGCTACGCAGCTCTGCCCATGTCCCTCAGTCCTGCCCTGTAGTCCCTCTGCTATTCCAGCCCTTAAGTCTCTCTGTATGCTGGATGTTGTATGATGAGCACCAAAAAGGACTAACTTAACCCCAATAAAAGTCCTTCCTGTTGTGCCCTTAGGTCCCATTTGAACCTGACTGACTGATGGCAAAAAGCTGAAGCCTCTATTCCCCGGCCCCGAATACTAACCAAATAGTGGTTACTGCATCACCACTAATTCACATCAAACATACACCCTCTATCTAGCAGATGTTCTCTCTACACTACAAGTTAGGGGTACGATTCCCAGCTGGCACACACGTACTCAAGCTAGCATAATGAGAGCAGGTATAAATAGCTGTGTAGCCACAGGAGCACAGGCAGCAGCAGTGGCGGCATGGCTCAGCCCTGCTGCGTACATGTCCAGGGGCTTGTGGGAGGGGGTGTACGTGGCATGGCTAAGCTGTGCTGCCCCTGCCTATGCTACCATGGCTACGCTACTATTTACACCAGCACTAGCTCTCATCAAGCTAATGCGAGCATGGGTACACAAGCTGGTGATCACACTGCTGGCTTGTAGTGTAGACATAGCCTGAGTCTCAGTCATCATAGAATATCAGGGTTGGAAGGGACCTCAGGAGGTCATCTCGTCCAACCCCCTGCTCAAAGCAGGACCAATCCACAACTAAATCATCCAACAGATTTTTGCCCCCATTCCTAAACAGCCCCCTCAAGGATTGAGCTGACAATCCTGGGTTTAGCAGGCCACTGCTCAGACCCCTGAGCTATCCCCTCCCCTTAAACAAAAGTTTAAGTTCTCTAGCATTTCTAAAATGTTCTTTGCTATGTGGCATGAGCAGTTCTTCATTTGTAATGAAACGGGCTGGGGCTCAAGCAGTTTTTTTTTTTTTTACTTTCATAACTTACATGGCAAGCTTAGAGATGCCGGGGCTATGAACTCCCAGGCCTAGTCGTACCGGGGCTCAGTGCGGGTACAAATTAAGCACTGGGCATGAGGAGATAATCAGAAACAGTGAGATCCTTCTAGAGGAGACCATCAGTCTCCAGCCTGCTCTTCATTCTATTATTATATAATTATTGTTTATTCTAACTGTGGGCTTTTCACTACGAATGTGCTGTAGGTTTCTGTCCCAGTACCTTGGGAAATGCTGCAGAAGGAGAGGGTACTTCAGTGAAGCCTCAAGAGGATCAGGGAAGGACTCTTCCTGATCTTCTTGGAATAGGCTGGGCCCTGCTCTCAAAGATTTTCCTCTGGCTCTTATGAAGGTTTCCACTTGGGCTTGGTTAACCATAGTGGGCCAGATGATTCTTGCTGCCATGATGGGCCTTTAAGATAGTGTGAGCCTGTTCAGTAAATATTCGCACGGTGCCTCTCCCCACCTCTATCCATCCCTTCCTGGGACTTGGGACTCTCACTGGCAAGCCTTGGATCTCATAGCAGTGTGTTTTGCATGCAAAAACTGAATTATTACTAATCTTGTTCTGACCACCCATCTTGGGAGAGAGGCCTTCATATATCTCCTATCCTGGGCACTGATATATACACACATACAGATATAAATACACACACACACACACACACACACACATGTCTACACACATCCTAATAGCTATTAGTGACTCAAAACCTGCTAATTGTGCACGTAGCTAGTCTTTATAACCACTATCACTGTTATCCTCGTCCCTTGTCGTGACAAATTATATTGAAAGTTCTTTGGGACAGTGACTGTCTCTTACTATGTGTGTGTGAATACACCTAGTGCAATGAGATATCGATCCCGAATGGGGTCTTTGAGTGCTACCACAATACAAATGATTAATAACAACCACCATATCTGGGGTAGAACATGACAGCTGTGTAACATTGCACAACTGCAATACACAACAGCTGAGGCCAGGAAATGAAGAACTGAATAGCAGTGAGATAGAATATGATTACCCAGGACATTAGGACTAACACACTTATCCTTGCACAAAGTACCATCAGATTTTTAACAGCCTTGAGTGATTGGTGTGCCTATTTTAGGCTACATACAAAGGAGATCACCTCCAAAATCTTAATACCCCCTAGTACCATACTAGGGCATTGGGATTAGCACTTCCTATTGAGTAACCAGCGCCTGGGTTTTCTCTCAGCTCTCTCTCTCTCTCTCTCTCTCTCTCTGTCTCTCTCTCTCTCTCTCTCACACACACACACACACACACTTGTTGGGACTTCTTGACAGTTGACCATCGGTAGAAACCAGTCTGCAAGACAAGGTAGGAGAGGGAAGAGCGCGGAAAAGACAGAAGGGGGATTTCCATAAATTGGAGTCTATATAATTATAATTAATCATGAACTAGCTAATGTATATACAGGAGACCACTGCCCTCCACTGGATGGAATGAGAACTGCTCAGCTCTAGTCTTAGGATCTATACTGCTAATAGATAAAGGAGATTGACCTTGAGTTTAAGAAGTGTTAGAGCAAGAGCTCTATCATACATGTCAGAGGGGGCACAATAGTATCATACATGTCAGAGGGGGCACAATAGTAATAGCCGTGGTGTTGTAAGGGGCTACAGATTTGTTCCCGGACTTTGCATTTCCACAGCACCATTTGCAAACCTTGCTGCATTTTACAAACATTAGCAAATTAAGCTTCACAATCCTCCCTGAGGTAGGTTAAGTATCACACTCCCTATTGTATAGGAAAGAGAACTGAGGCCCGGAGTGAGGAAGTGACTTACCGGAGGTCACAGAGCCAGTCATTGGCACAGTAAGGAATAGAAGGCAGGTCTCCTGGTGCCCAATCAACTGCTGTAACCACCAGACTATCTTTCTCCTCTGTTATGGACCATCACACATTCACTGACAATAAGCTGGAAGATCATTTACATCCAGGCACATTAAAGACGAGAAAAAGGGACAGGCAGAGAGCGATGGAGGCCACCCTTGCAGTCAGTGTAACAGGAGAAAGAAAAACTGAGATACACTGTTCACTTTCAAAATGCCAATGGCAAGCGAGCTGCTTCTTTGGGCAGCTTGAAACAGATAAAAGTTTTCTGCTAAACAAGGGAGAAGGAAAATATTTGCATAACTGGGAGGGAGGAGGCAAAAATTGGTAGGAAAAGGCTGGTGGTACATGGTAGTGCAGAGCAAATTAGAACTAGGACAGATGTAGAAATGACCCACTGTATAGTATATTCCACTGGCCCTGTCACACTGTGCCCTTGAGCCCCTCCCTCCTTTCATCAAAGTTATCACTCAAGTGATGGGAGCTTTGCGTGAATAAGTCTGCTTATTTTCTATGGGCAGGTCTACACTACCTGCCAGATCAGCAGGTAATGATTGATCTTTCGGGGGTTGATTTATTGCGTCTAGTCTAGACGTGATAAATCGATCTTCGAGCGCTCTCCCATCGACTCCGGTACTCTACCGCCATGAGAGGTGCACACAGAGTTGACGGGAGAGTGGCAGCAGTCAATTCAGTGCCATGAAGACACCGCAGTAAGTCTACCTAAAACGTTGACTTCATCTACGCTATTCCTGTAGCTGAAGTTGCATAACTTAGGTTGATCCCCCCCACCCTAATGCGGACTAGGGCTTAATTAAAAATTCACTTTTTGTCTGGCCTTTCCTCTCCAGAAGACTAAGGACAACTAGAAAATTGGTCTGATTATAAACTCCAAGCAACTAAGAGGGATTTCTTATCAGGCACTTTAATTTGTTTGCTTGTATTAACAACTAGTTAATTCAAACTTGTAACAAACTCTTAGGAGGAAAGCACTCATTGTTAAAGATGTGGCCCCCACACCTCCTAGCAGGGTGAAAAAGCCCCACTTATCCCAGTTATCTAAATCTCCAGCTAGCCCTTCCACAAAACAAGAGAGACCAACCTGGACATTTCTGATATTTCTAAGGGCTTTTCTACACTTGAAATGCTTCAGCGGCACTTGCTGCACTGGTGGGCTACAGCCCACGAAAACTTATGCTGAAATAAACTGGTTAGTCTCTAAGGTGCCACAAGTATTCTTTGTTTTATTTGTAGCACTTCAGTGTAAACACTACCTAACCCTAACAGGAGATGTTATCTCACTGACATAGGTTATGCATCTCTCTTCCATCAACCTAGCCTGTCTACAACAGGGGTTGAGTCAGCTTAACTATGCCACTTGGGGTGGGGGGAGGAGGATTTTTCACACCCCTAAGCAACATAGTTGGGTCAACCTAACTTGTTAGTGTCGACCTGGCCTGGGGCAAAAAACAAGGAGGAAGAAACCCTTTCAAGCCTTGTTTGTGCATCAGAAAAACACCCAAAAGGACACAGCCTCTTTTTCTTTTTACTTTGCAGGTCACCTTTAAGATCAAGATTGCGCCAGGGCTGCCTCTCCTCCCTGCTCTGTGAGTCACCAGCTCACATTTGCTCAGTGGTAGCTAAGGTACCTGATTATGGGGAAAAGTACTATTAGGCACAGAAACATGCCAGATCCAAACAGCCACAGTCCCTCTCTGGAGCCAAGCATTCAACACAGACTGATCTCTAATGATGGGAGAATGGCACAAACTTGAAGGGTGCAGCTGTCGAGCTATATCCCCTATTCGATACCTATCCCCCGGTTGTCTCTCTCCTTGGGTACGGCACTCTCCATCCATTAAGATGGAATCATCCCTCACTCTCTTCTCCACTCTCTCCAGCTTACTCTTCAGTTTGGTGCTGCCTTCTCCAATTTTGGTGCCATCTGCAGATTTAATCCCCCCTGAATTCATGCCAAAGAAACTCAGAGCACAGACAGACAGGAAGCAGCAGGTGGAGAGAAGCTTGGAATCCTGAGCTTAACTGGTCAGAAAAGCCTCTGGGAAGCCAGTGAGGCCAGGAATGGGGAACAACCAGCAGGAAGCATCAGTGCTTGAAGGCTGATAGATGTTTTTCACCACTGTGACAGAACAAGTTCCATGGACCAGGTGGAAGTGTTCTACATTCCTGGTCTGAGATGCTGCCCAAGCAGTGACAAAGAGTCCTGTGGCACCTTAGAGACTAACTAAAGTATTAGAGCATAAGCTTTCGTGGGCTAATACCCTCTTTGTCAGATGCATCCGACGAAGTGGGTATTAGCCCACGAAAGCTTATGCTCTAATACTTTAGTTAGTCTCTAAGGTGCCAGAGGACTCTTTGTCACTTCTGCAATTCCAGACTAACACAGCTACCCCTCTGATTCTTGCCCAAGCAGTGTCTGGAAGACCAGGGTAATAGCTATTAGCTGCCCCCTATCAGATCCAGCTGTGAATACTAAGCCACCTCACCCATACCTCTATGTCATGCCTTTGCAACTCACTGCCTCCAAGGAGCAACTCTTGATTTACACCGGTGTGAAAGGAGGCTCATAATATTTAGAGGAGCTGTTCACTGACTCCTCCATCTCTGTTTGACCACTACAACCTGTTTCCATGCATCCTACCAACCATGCAGAACCAAGGGAAACGGCAGCTATGCTTGGTAGGGAACAATTTGCATACATGCATTTCCCCTCTGCTCACTCCCTGAATCTCTCTCTGCTCCTCTCCAGGCTGCTTAGGAGAAGGAGAACATACGGGCACTGATTGCTGCTTCTCAAACTTCTCTCCAGCATTCTCTCCATCCTCTCCTGCACTTGCCCCTTTTCCTTCCCCTGTCACTCTCCATCTGTGTGTGTGTCCTTCCCCTCCTGTCACTGAACAGTGGTCTCTGTGTGAGCCTCCACGGGGCAAAGAAAGGGGAGAGAGCCCTGAGGTGGCTTCCGTGGGGTGGTGACTCACCAGCTGGGAGGACAGAGAGGGCTATGATGCACAGCAGTGCATGGGCTCCAGAAGCCATCATCCCTACAAAGTGAAAGAGAGAGAGGTCAGATGAGAGTCTGGCACAAACCGCACCAGGAACAGGGAGACCTTCCCCCTGCAGGCCAGACACTGTCCTCACCCACTGACTGCAAATCCCTCTCCCAGACGCACTCCTCCTCCTCAACCTCTCTCCCTCCATCTATCTCCCTCCTGCTCTGTCATTGCCATTCTCCAGCTCCTTCCCCAGACATTTTGGATTGGCAATAGCATCCTGTCTGCCTCCTGTCTGTCTGCTACCACCCCACCTCCCCCGCCATTCATTTTCTCTCTCCCGTCATTCGTTCTCTCTCCCCATTCATCCACCCCAAACATTCATCCCCTCTCCCTCTCTTTTTCTCACCCATTGGTTAAGGTTATTGCCTGGAACCCTTAGAAAAGTTTCCCACCATTATCTCCCTCCTTCCCCTTCTCTCTGCAACTTATTCTGTGGGGTGTTGGGGAAAGGGATAGAGTCTCCTTCACTCACTGTTGTCCACGGTCTCCACTCTCTTCGGCTGCAGACGCTGTCTCTTCCCCCTTTGGCTGGTCCTCTACTTTGGCCGGAGTGTGAGGCACAAGCAGCCCCTCCCAGAAAACGTTCCACTTTTGGTCGTCTTCATAATACAATTTTAGAAAAAAACAGAGAGAAATAGCAGGGTTTGGTGGTATAATGCGGATGGAATGAGAGGGAGGGGGAGTGAAGAGAAGCAGCCCACACCCTCATTCCAGTTTATTATGATCCAAAGAGAGCCAGCTCCTCCCGTTCCCTCTGGATGGGCCAGTGCAGGGATGGATTCCCAGTATCTGTGTCATACATGTGTGTCCTGTTTCACTCTGCCATCCAGGACAGAAACCCTCTTTCCTTCTCATCTGCCGCCTTCCCTCTCCTGGAGCTCCCCGCTCCGTTCTCTTTCACTCCCTCCTCTGTCAACCTTTTTCCCCTCACTCAGCCATTTGCTATTACCCCCATTGCTTTATGTTATGGCTACACTGTAAGCTCTCTAATGCAGCGGTTCTCAAACTTCATTGTACTGTGACCCCTTTCTGACAGCAAAAATTATTACACGATCCCAGGATGAGGGACCAAAGCCTGAGATCCACCAGCCTGGGTGGGGAGCCAAAGATGAAGCCTGATCCCAGCTGCTCCAGGCTGGGGGGGCAAAGCTGACTCCCAAGGGTTTCAGCCCAGGGCGCGGGGGCTGAAGCTGAAGCCTGACCCCGGCATCTGAAGCCCTTGAGCTTCAAACCGAGTCCAGGCCCCAGCAAGTCTAACATCAGCCCTGGTGACCCCATTAAAATGGGGGCATGACCCACAGTCTGAGAACTGCTGCCCTAACGTAACCTCTCTAAGCTGATGGGAGAGAGCTCCCCCATCAGATTAATTACTCCCACCCCGCGAGTGGTGGTAGCTATGTTGGCAGGAGAAGCTCTCCTGCGGACATAGCACTGCCTTACACCAATCCTTAGGTTGGTGTAACTTATGTCATTCAAGGGGGTGGCTTTTTCACACACACCCCTGAACAACATAAGTTATACCACTGTAAGTATAAACACAGCCTTAGTCTCTTTCTCCCCTCCCTACCTTCCTGCTATTTTCTAGTGCACTCAAGCACTGCCAGGACTCACCTGGATTCCCCTAACAACTGCTCAACTATTATTAAAAACTCCAGCGCTTAGAAATCGCAAGAGTCATTCCCCCCATGCTAGAGGAATGCACTTGTCTCACTATGTGTTCATATACTGCTCTGCTCTGTCACCGGACAAATTAATGGAAAAGCACAGGTGTGGCTTCAATACTGTACCTGCTGTTGCCTGCACTCCTAGGTAATGGGAAGCCCCGGGGCCCTGGGTTCTAATTCAACCACCTGCCAAATTCTCAGAGTTGATTTATGAGTGCCAAACATATCCATCACTGTTTCTACGTTTTTCTCTCTCTCCACTTCCCTTTTACTTTCTCTTTCTCAGAGGACTGAAGGAATGAGGTTGAGAGTGGCAGTGGCAAATTAGCCACTGGACTGACGGGGCCTGTGCCCTGGCCAATTGGGGGTCCAGGAAAAAAAATCTGCCACCGGCTGGCGGAAGCCCGCTGCCCTGACAGAGGCGCTGGGTGGGTGGGGCAGGGGAAGCCCCAACCCCCCAACCCGGGTAGCAGCACTGGGAGGGGCAGGGGGAAGCCCCCATGCCCTGACCCTGTTCCTGGCACAAGTGCCAGGAGGTGTGGGGGAAGCCCCTGTGCCCCAACCCCACTCCCCAGCAGAAGGGGAAGGGAAGCCCCAGCGCCCGGACACCAGCTGCGGCCTTAGAACTGGAGGCACTCTTGTTCCCTGCCACAGCCTCAGGGCTGGGTGAGCTGTCACTCCCTACTGCAGCCCTGGGGCCATGGCAGGAGGGACAAAGCTTCCCCAGTCTTGGAGGGGCAGAAAGCACCAAATGTCTTGTTTGCTGCAGTGTGGGGTGGTGGTGGAAGGGGAGGGGCTGTGAATGGAACAGGGTGGGGCCGCAGGTGGAAGGGACAGAACAGGGTGGGGCCAAGGGCAAAGCTGCAGGTGGAAGGGGCAGAAAGGGGCCTGGACTGCAGGCAGAAGTGGTGGGGAGGGACCCCTCCCTCCCAATTGCTCTGGCTCAGGGCCCTATGAAACCTTAATCCACCTCTGGAGAGTGGGTGTGCTTTGCTGATCTTTCTATGTCCCTTCTGCTGGGGATATGGGACTTTTTGTGTGTGTGTTTTAGTTTTGGATTTAATTTCAGGACTTCTTTTGTTTTAGCAGGCTTTTGTCTGCTCTCTGGACTGGGGACACAGAGACCTCAGTTTGTTGCAGATTGTGAGGGTTTAATGCATGGCCCTGGGTTGTGGATTTTGCCTCCAGACTCCGCCTGGGAGGGGGAAGGGGAATAATGTGTTCTAGCTGTGGGGAGGGTAATTGGGTTTAAAAAGGTGATGTACACCCTCCATATGAGTAAGGTGGTTGTTGTGTTTGTTGCCTCGCTTAGCCTTCTTGAGCAGGTGGTTGTGGAGGGGATTGTTGTGCAAGGTGTTTTTCTCCCTGTTTTGCTGCTCCCAACACCTGCTGTAAAGTCAATGTCTCTAATGTTCCTCCTTTCGTAGGAAATAAGCAGTTGGCTAGAGACCTGGCTAGTTATGGTAAGATCACTAGCCCTATCAAGAGAATTAATTTGGGCTGCAAAGCCCCGGAGGTTCAGCATGTCTTGTGCTTTCATAGGCAGATACAAGAGCAAACTATCCCACTGTGTAGGATAGATTGGAAGTATGGCAAGAAACCACCCTGGTTTAACCAGCAGATCTTCAATGATCTGAAAGTGAGAAAAGAGTCCTACAAAAAGTGGAAACTGGGTCAAATTACAAAGGATGAATATAAAAAAATAACACAAACATGTAGGGACAAAATTCGAAAGGCCAAGGCACAAAACGAGATTACATTTGCTAGAGACATAAAGGGTAACAAGGAAACATTCTACAAATACATTAGAAGCAAAAGGAAGACCAAGGAAAGGGTTGGACCATTACTCAATGAGGGGAGGGAAACAATAACAGAAAATGTGGAAATGGCAGAAGTGCTAAATGACTTTTTTGTTTCTGTTTTCATCAACGTGTTTAGGCGCAATTGGACATCTAACTTAATGAATGCCAGTGAAAATGAGGTAGGATCAGAAGCCAAAATACCAAAAGAACAAATTAAAAATTACTTAGACAAGTTAGATGTCTTCAAGTCAGCAGGGCTTCATGAAATACATCCTAGAATCATAGTTGCCAACTTTCACATGGTAAATAAGCACCCCAACTCACAATACGCCAAAAATCAAGCTAATCCCATTTCAAAACAAAGCCAAAACAAGCCAGTCCCAGGAACCACAACACTCCATGTGACTAGATCCCCTCAGCGTGCAGTTTGGGACTGTGGTGGGCCCACTGTGCACCCCTGACTCTCTGCCCCCTTGTCCCTGCTTGCTGGGAACCAATCATACTCATCATATACCATGCCCTTCCTCCACTGGATAAACTCCATGAAGGATACCAACATCTGGATCATGAGGTGGTACCTCTTCCTGGAGCCCTACGACTTCCGGATACTTCATCACCAACAATCACAAATGCTGATTTATTTTATCGAGATGGAGGGTGGTGGCAGGAGGAAGATTCAACTTCCAGTCTTAGCCTGAGCGGGATGGTGTGCGATGGGATATATAAGCCCCACAATGGGGAGCCAAGGGTTAACAAGCCGCTCTGGACCCAGAAGTTCATGCCTAGCTGTACCTGCTGGACATGCTCACAATGGAGGCAGAGCTCAAAAGAGAACAGCCCAGCTCAGTCAGGGTGAGCAGAACAAGGAAGCAAAATAAAATAAAGCATGCAAGTCTAAACCTAATATAGTAGGAAGGGGATTACAGATGAAATCTCACCCTCAGAGATGTTTCAATAAGCTTCTATTACAGACTGGACACCATCCTAGTCTGGGCACAATCCTTTCCCCTGGTACAGTCTTTGTTTCAGCTCAGGTGATAACTAGGGGATTTCTCATGACTGCAGCCCGCTTTGTTCTGCTCCATCTCCTTATGGAGATATACCTAGCTCATAGAGCTAGAAAGACTTTGAAAGGTCATCAAGTCCAGTCCCCTACCTATACAACCAAGTACTGTCCCCTGACAGAGTTTTTTGCCCAGATCCCTAAATGGCCCCCTCAAGGATGGAGCTCACAACCCTGAGTTTAGCAGGCCACTGCTCAAACCACTGAGCTTTCCCTCCCCCTTATATATCTTTTACATAAGGCAGGAATCCTTTGTCCCTCTCTGGATTCCCGCCCCTCCTTTTAAATGGAAAAGCACCAGGTTAAAGATGGATTCCAGTTCAGGTGACATGGTCACATGTCACTGTAAGACTTCAAGCCCTCATTCCTCCCAGCCTGACTCACAGGAAGGCCTGCCTGCAAACAGAGCCATCCACAGTCAGTTGTCCTGGCTGATGGGAGCCATCAAGGTTCCAAACCTCCATTAATGGCCCACACATTGCAGAATTACAATGGGATCTCAGAGTTATATTTCATAGTTCTAGTTTCAGATACAAGAGTGATACATTTATACAAATAGGATGACCACTCTCAGTAGATTATAAGCTTTGTAATGATACCTTACAAGAGACCTTCTGCATGAAGCATATTCCAGTTACATTACAGTCACAATCACTAGCATATTTTCATACAATCATATAAAATCATATAGAGTTTCACAGGGGACACGGAGAATTCTCAAGTAATAGTTTTGCCCTCTCGGTCCAGCAGCCCCATCCTTCCAGTTTCTCTGAGGTTCCTCCCCCGCACCCTCCAAACCCTTAGGTCAGCAGTGACTCTGAGCCTGAAAATGTGAGGGATGGTGACCTCAGATTCCTGGGCCCTGAATGCCTAATGGGGGATATACCCTGGATGCTATTGGTAGGTTTCTGGCTGTGACTAAGGGGAGATTGTCAGATTGGTTTCCTGAGCTTAGTCTCATCGTGTTGTCTGCTCAGTATACTATGAGACGTGTCTCTGTGTCTAAGTTTCACAAACAGAATTGCTACAGATTGAAAACCTGATATCTTTGACCAATAAAAATGTTGGGGATTAACGGATATAGGAAAATGTGTTGTTTTTGTTCGAGATTTGGGAGGGAGGAAGGGTTTTCTGTTTCTGCCTTTTTCTTATTTTTTCTAATGAGTTCTGATTGATAAATTTGTATGTGGCTCTCGGAATGGGTGGAGGGACATTAAAAAAGTATGACTCTTTTTGAGTATCTGCCCCCAGACAAAGGCAGACATTTGTATTTTTTTAAGAGACCCACACCAAAATTGGCAGCCAAACTGATTGGCCTGCTGGTTGGAGAGGGGATGTTTTTCTGGGTCATGGTTTCACTGAAGGTACACGGGCTGCCTGTCTCTCTGTGGACAACATGAAGCCTGATTGTTGGTTGTACAGGAAGTTGTTCCAGGCCATATATTGACAGTTTGAACTACTTTTGAGTAATATCATATTTTTTAAAAAAATGAATGTCTATGTTTCTACTGTGTGAAACAGGGTGTGATTTATTTTTGTTTTTTTTCCTCCTCAGAGCTTAGGTGCTCTTTTGACAAACTGATTGACAAATGCGATTTTAATTTTGGGGGGTGACTGTAATTGTACTCTTAATGAAAGATGGAATAGGAGTCATTTGGAAATGCATCCTCTGTCTGCTCAGTGACTTTCAACTCTTTAACAGGCTTCTGACATGACTGACATGTGACAACATTTTCACCCTAATGCATTGCTGTACACGTGGTTGAGTACTAATGCCAGTTCTTTTTCTATGACCCAAGTGGATCCTTTTTATGTTTTTACTCACCATTGGTCTTGTTTGCTTTCTAGTTGCATTGTCCCTACTGGGATTTCAGATTATGGTTTTGTCTTATTTGTATTGTCTCTTCCTTCTGTGCAAGACCATCATCCTTACTGGCATTTTAACACTCACCTTCTACAATATGTTAACTTTTGGGACTCTTTCAATTACTTTTGGGGAGTCTGGGTTACCTCAAAGGATGTTTTTCCTTCCTGGAGGCAATGGAGGGAGATGGATGAAATTAATATCAAATGTTTTTGTCAGCAAAGCACAAAGCAGACAATACTGAGCCTCTGCTGGAGTATAGAGGAGTTAGAGTTGGGGACTGTGGAACTTAAAAAAGGCTTTCATGGCAGTAATGATGCTGGATTGCCCAGGTATACTGGTCAGGGCCCAATTTCAGGGCCTTTCTCAAATGGATGCACCTATTCAGTTTTTCTTTGGCCTGGAAAAGAAACATGACAAGGGGAATATTATTGCCCACTTTCAGACATTGTTGGGCCAAGTGCTTTCATATCCTGTGGGGATTAGGAGTTTTGCTGTGAATTATGCATGTTGTGAAAGCACCTTTCTGGCCTTTCTCCCCCTGTTCCAGCTTGTTCTCTGGTACAAGTCTCCACACATGCTGACGATGTGATTGTATTTATTACCCGTGATTGTGATGTCCAGGTGTTGACTGAATGTCGGCATTCTTTTAAGGAGGCTTCCTTAGCCCACATAAATTGGAAGAGTGACACACTGCTGCTGGGGATCTGGGTAATCTCCAACCTTCCAATTTTGCCAGGGGCACTAGCGTGGAGCAAACGGTCTTTAAAGCATTGGATATTTTGCTGGGACTTGATGATATTTGGGGCTGGAAATGGCAGGGAGATATGAAGAAGTTGGACAGGAATTCGCAAAACTGCAAATGGTATTTGCCTCAACTTTCCTTCTGAGGGCAAACATTTGTCATTAATAATTTAACTGCCTATATGTTGTGGCACATATGTATTGTTTTGGATCCCCTTCCATTCTTTTAAGAAAAAGTTCAGAAGGTTCTTTTGGACTTTTGCTGGGATGCCCATCATTGGCTGAGGCAAAGTGTTTTGTATCTGCCTGTTGTGCCAGGGGGTCAAGATCTCTACTCTTCAGCTAGTCTCCGTAACAGCTGTTTGGGGATAAGCCTGTTTCTTGGAAGCAACTGGCCTTTGCTTTTCTTTGGTCTGTAGGGGATTTGGGTTCTGATTAGGAACATTTTTTGAACCATAGGTGCCTCAATTTTGAGGTGTTAACCAGTTTTTGGAGATTCTTTTAAGCTGAGGCAACAGGACAGGCAGCTGGAGTTCCCAGGACTGCTTCCTGAACTCCTTGTTTATAAGCCTGCCATGCACATTCCTAGTCTTGTTTCTAGGAGTCTCATCTCTTCCCTTATTGTAGCAGATGTAACAAACTGGTTCATTTAATTAGCTTTACCATTTTACATAGGTCCCAGCTGATATGTTGGCTGTCAAGTCTGGTTTTTGTTCCATTTGCTGGGTTTCTTGGTTTTTATCAGAGGTGGAATCAGTACTTCCTAGGGGTAATATTGCCAATCTGGACAATTGCCTCCTTGAGGGAACCATTCCTGATTATACTAATGCTTCTGTTTTCCTGCCTGTTGATCCTGCTGTAGATTTGGATGTTCACAAGCCTAGCAACTTGCTTGCCTTCAATGGGTATTCTGAATTTATTTATATAGGCCATAAGTCACTGTTTATGCTTGTGGTAAAGATACGTCATTTTTTAATGCATGTTGATGATCCTGACACAGTAGGGGGAGAACAGTTTCTGGTGGTGGACTCTACCCATGCATTCTGGTGAACTGTAAACAAGCTTCTAATCTCAGAGAGAATAGGGGATCGCCAATGGAGAATTCTTCATGGGACTATTGCCATGAATGTATTTGTGCAACTTTTGACTACACGGGTGTCCATGTCATGTCCTTCTTGTGACGCAGAGGAGACTATTTTTCGTACATTTCTTATTTGTTCTAGGTTCCATCCATTATTTGTTTTACTTCAGGGTATTTTTTGGTTATTGTCCCTACTGTATTTATTTTGACTGTGAAGTTTAGGTTCACAAATAGACCTGTGATATGCTTTGCAAAGTTTATTTTGGGTCAAGTAAAGATGGCCATTTTAAACAGTAGACGTAAATTATTTTGTAGTCGGACTGCTGATGTTCTTTGGTGGGTTTTTTTGTTTTGTTTTGTTTTAGATTCTTAGTGGTTTTACATCATCTTCTTCTGGAGTTTAGATATTATATACTTATAAACTATTTGGATCAATTTATTCAGTGTTAGACTATTGGGATTGCACTTTGCACTGCTCAGGTGCTTTAAAAGTAAAAAAGTCTCTCTCTTTCCCCACTCCGCCCCATCTTCCCACAACCTGCCTCCTCTGTTAGGGTGACTAGACAGCAAGTGTGAAAAATCGGGACCGGGGGTGGGGGCAATAGGAGCCTATATAAAAAAAATACCCCAAAATCAGGACTGTCCCTATAAAATCAGAACATCTGGTCACCATCTCCTATGTTAATCTCCCATTGTATCTTTTTCTGACTACATTTCTCTCTCCTTCTTTCTCCATAACTCTTTGTAGGTATTTTTTTTCATATATCTTCCTCCTTTTCCTTTCTCCTTTCTTTCTATCCCTGAATATCCTCATTTCCAGAAATATTTGAGAACCTGAGTGTATCATTCTTTAATGCAATTTGTTACGGTTTGAGAAGGAGTTATATTCAAAGTTTATTTTCCACTAATATCCCACAGGACTTTAGAATTCCAGATATATTTCCTGGTTCTCAGTCCTGACTACATCACTGTGCTGTAACAATCTATGAGGAATTCAGGATCATTCAAATAACATAATTTAGCACAAGAGCAATGGGTAGGAAATCATATAAATGGGCTAGATGTACATAGACAGGGTTTCTGCTTTGGGTGGTTTATTAACTTCATTTTCAGGGTTTATTTTGTAGCTCTTTTTGTGTTCTATGTAGATGTGCCAAAATCAGGAGTTTTCTGAACTTTCTCATTGTATATAACTAGGGTGCGCGCACCCCTGGGGGTGTGCGAGACCCCGGCACTGCTGCCGATACTTCCCGGGAGACCGCCGAAGTTGCGGTCTATTTTTGGTCCACCGAAATTCCGCTGAAAGAAAGTGGAAGCTTTCTATTCAGTGGCATTTCGGCGGACACACCCTGGGGGGCTGGGAGCAGAGGGGGGAGCGCGAAAGGGGGCCCCGGCGCTGAAAGTTTGAAGAGCACTGGTATATACACATAACATTGTTTGAAATAGAACTATATTAAAGCACCCTAGGAACTTTTAGTGTGCACCAAGAAGGGTCTGTATGGCCCAACTAATGTGCAACATGCTTAGTGCATTTTAGAAATCAGATTCCTGCATAATCTGCATTACTCCTCCATGTAGACAGGCCTTCAGATACAAATCAGGAAGCAGGGATATCACCTTTATACACTAATTGCACTGGAAAAAGGGTAAAGTCAACATGAACTGAGTAACCATTTTCAGGGTTTATTGGGTAAACACCAATTTATATTGCGGGGGGCTTACTAATGTTTATCTGTTAAAATCTAAAATCAGATACCTTATACATGTACCATTGACTTCTACTGAACTGAAAACAGGACTCTTGCACTTTGTGTCATATACCCTATACTGGTAACAGCTAATGGAGAGTCTTCTTTAGCTTAAGTGATCAGTCCCTCGGCTTTTGAAGCAGGAGAAATGCAATTCTGTTTCTGCTGCTGCTGTGATGTTCCAAGTGGCCAAAGAGTGGAGCAAGGTGACAACCATGAAGTCCTAAATGGCTACATATGTGTTTCAAGCAGAGAGCACAAAAAGGTCCTAGGAACAGGGAAAGCAGGATCAGATAAACAAAGGAGAGGAGAGAAAAAGCCCAGAACTAAGATGCATGATTTTCATGGAAAGCTGACAGACGGAGTGCCTGGCAGCCAGCGAATCAGCTGGCAGAGAGAGTGATGACATCACCTCATATCCGTGAGCCAGGAGCTAGAAAGCTAAGCATCCTCCCTTCACTAGCTGCTTTGGCAAAATGGGCTATGGGAGGGGGCTCACCCTAGGGAACTGGACTGTGTGTGGTGGAGAGAGACAGCAGCAATCAGAATCTAGAGGAGGAAAGAGGAGCAATTTCTGCATTGCATTTGCCATTTTGGCTGCTATTAGGGAGATGGGGAAGGGAAATAGAAAGAAAGGGAGAGTAGAAGTGGAGGGACAGATAGAAGGGACAGAAAAAGAAAGGGGAAGGTAGAGAGAGTTGTGTGACCATTCATATCATAATTTGAACCCACTTAAACAGCCTTGCCTTAAAATTTTCAGCATGTTTTATGAGCCTGAGGGAGCAAAGTCGTGACCTCCCCACCCCCGGAATATCCTCCCTCTCCACTCTCTGCTGGCCAGCTTCCCTACCTCTTCCCCTAACAGGGCCTGAGGCCTCCCTATTTATTGTTGCTCACTTGGAGATGGTGCTCAGTGACCTCCTTCCCCTATTACTGCCTCCTGTACCTCACAGCTCCTTCCTTTGGATTTTGGGAGGCATTGGCTGGTCAATCATTCCTCATCTCCCGGGTTCAAGGGAGCTGCCAGGCATAGTCACAGTCCTGCAGCCAATCCCAAGGAAGGAAGGGCAGTACATAGCCCAAAGTCCCTCACTAATAAGGCAGCAGGAGATGGAAACCTTGTAGGGGAAGGCAGTGCCCCACTAGGTAACACTCAGTGGTTCTCTAGAAACTGCATGCTAATCATGGGTGCTAACTCTGTGGGTGCTCCAGGGCTGGAGCACCTTCGGGGAAAAATTGGTGGGTGCAGCTCCCTACGCCGCTCCACCCCAGCTCACCTCCTCTCCGCTTCCTCCCCTGAGCACGCTGCTGGGTCCTGCTTCTCCCGCCTCTCTCCCAGTGCTTGCGCCATGAAACAGTTGTTTCACGTGCAAGCCTGGGAGCGGGGAGAAGGGGGAATGCAGCACGCTGCAGGGAGGAGATGGGGCCAGGGCGGGGATTTGGGAAGGGGTCCAATAGGGACAGGGAGGTGCTGAGTTTGGGTGGGGACTTTGGGGCAGGGGTGGAGTCGGGCTGGGGCCAGGGGCGGGGCCGGGCGGGGGAGGTGCGAGCACCCACTGGTGACAGCAAAAGTTGGCACCTGTGATGCTAACCTGATAATGCGTAGTGCACAGGTGCTAGGGAAATCCTCAGTGTGTCCTAGCTACCACACCAGGCCTGGTGGGAGGCTACCTGCCCCTACTGGTGCAGAGTTGCTGCAGTGGATAAGCCAGCTCTTTCTGCCCTTAGAGAGCTTTCAGACAAGCCTCCAATGTAGATGAAAAATTAAATCAGTGGCTAGCTGGTTCTTTCCTCTTCCCGCTCTTCCAAAGAGCTAGAAAGGGGACAGCTAGTCCCAGGAGGCAGTGGAAGGAGGGCAGAAGGCGGGAGGAATTACAGAAGTCCTGCAGTCATTAGGAGAGCTACTGAGGCATTCAAGACTACACTGCTATCAATCTGTTCCATTGGAGCCAGCCAATGCAGTTCTTTATATATGGCCAAGAGTGGGGTTTAGATGAGGGTTAGTTAGCATCAACTCAATCCAGACAAGAGAGAGGAAATGCCAAAAAGGTGATGAAGCAACAAAGAGAAATAGTGGAGGTGATACCTGGCACCTGGGTAAAAAGAGATTCTTGGAGCCTTGGTTGTTTCTAGCTCTTAAGACAGCAGTGATGTCCCTGAGTGCTTCTGTCCACCTATGCTTATCCAGAAGGTGTCAACTTTTTCTTTTGAACCTGGACCTCATTTCAGTAATTCAGGCCTTCTCTAGGTTGAATCACTGCAATGTGCTCTACAGACTGAGTGCCTGAAAAGCATTTAGAAACTTCAGATGGCTCAGAACGTGTTTCCCACAGGGACCATGTTACACCCATGCTCCACATAAAACATTCAAGGTGGTTGGTTTTGATCTCTAAATCTCTTTGTGATTTGAGTCTCTTGTAACTCAGAAACCACCTGCCTTCTCTCATTGTGTTCTCCACAGCAGCCAAAATCAGACATGGAACTTGGGTTAAAACAACCCTCAGTTTTAAACCTCTGGGGAGCTATGGGCAGGCTGTTCTTAATGAGGGGTCATCAACTTGGATTCAATTTCCTACCCCGCCCCCCTTCCCCTTCCCCTTCCCCTCCCCCTCCCCCTCCCCCTCCAACTCAGTCGAACAGGGCCTCAGGTATTTGAATTTCCAGGCACATTGCAAGACTCATTTGCTTACCCAGAGGAGTTGGAGGGTTGATGGAGAATGACTGTGATATTAGTTAGCATTGTTTTAGCCTTTGATGCCAATGAATTTATTATGAATATGCTTGGAGGCAATTCAATCTTTTATAAATAGGACAAATGTTAATGCAAAAAAGTATAAAGGATGGTGCCCTTGCACTTAGTGGACAGTGGAGGGAGCTGTAGCACTCCACATATCATCGTCCACTCTGATTACATTTCATCTACCTTCAGAGCTAGAGTCCCTAGTCAATTAAATTTTTTATGACTCTTCCTTTAAATCTCCCTCTGCTTCTGAGCGATCTGGTTTTGTGCCTCTTCAGTTGGGAGGTTTCTGGGGGAAGAAGAATCTGTGATTTTTCTCCACAGTTCTTCCCCATGAAACTTGGTACTTCAGGAGCTCTGATCATCTCCAGGAGACTCAAAAATCTCCCTCAGTTTCTGCCTGTCTCCCTTCTTTCTCTCACTTGGCTGCAGGCATCTTACTCCAGCAAAGTAGATCTGGGGCACCTCCAAGTTAACCTTGGTGGATGCACGTAGTGATATGGATGAGGGAGAAGTGCTGACCCCAGTGGCCCAGTATAATGCTAGGGGTGCTGTGCCCCAGGGAAACTCTCCCTTTTGAGTCATAGAGGTGTTCAGATCCCCAAAGCTTTAGAGTGGTTTGATGGGGTTCCACATGCCAAGGAATAATATGATGGCTCAGCAAGGGGGGCTCTTCCCTTTGAGTCAGTACTGACCCTAACGTCACAACATGTTGCTGGGGAAGTTGTTGTGCAGGCAGTGTAATATTTTGGTTCAAAACAAAACCAACTGTCCTGGGGCAATTCAAACTCTCATGATGCTTTCCACCCCAGATATCACTGCTTTTCAGTGGGCAGGCAAATGATCCCTGAGTATAAAGTCTGTAATGCATTTGGGAAGCCATCAATGCCAGCTAATTTCATTCTCTCTATCTCTGCATCTCCCTGGCCTTCACTTGTAACTTAAAGCCTGGTTACTATGTCTCAGCAATGAGAAATTAATGAGTTGCTGTAACATGTTTGAATGTATCATTTCAATAATGTAACACTGTGTGTTCATTTGAGTCAGGGCAAGCTTCTTATAGGATCAATGATTTCTTGAGCTCTGACGCCATGTTTTGAGTCATTCCCCTATTGTGCCCTGTGCTGGCAGTAGAGATGGACCTAATTCACAGAGTTCAAAGCTAGATTCAATCTTCTCCTAAATTTGGGGTATTTAGATCAGGGCTTGTGTTCACCCCAGTTTGAAGATGGGGACAGCTATGAAATTTTGATCCCCAAAGTTCAGGGTGTTTGGTCCTGATGCTTTTCTGTTTCACGGGTGATTGTGCCTTTACTGGGATGGCTTTGAGGATGTAGAATGCTCTCCACCTGGACCTCTGCTCATCAAGACCAGTTCTGACAGGCTGGACAATCCTTCTGGGGGCCCACAACGGAGGCTCAGAGAGTTCAGCCAATATGCATTCAGCTCCTCATTCCTGCAACTCCACATGCCATAGCCAAGCATCCTTCTTTGTCACATGGGATGCAAAGCCCCCAGGTTTGGCTAAGTGTTTTGAGATTCTCAGAGCTCAGACACACATTTCCCTCCCCGCCACACACACACAGAGAGAGTGAGATAGGAGGAAGTTGTGTCAGTGTTTTCTTTCCTTCCTAGCTCCCTGCTTGAGGGCTTCCTCCTCCTTTCTTCCTGGGAGCTTCTTCTGTCTGAAAAAGGACTTTCTTTCCAGCCCCCAATCCCATGAATGTTCCTGCTCAATGTTTAGCATCTTTTAGAATTGCCACTTCCTAGAGCTGTACTGTTGTAAAACATATACACACACCCACTAAGGGGTTGTTATGGTGTGATTTGCCACAGTTCAAAACTGAGGTAAGTTTCAGCAGTGCAGATCATTCTGCACCAACATAAACCATGTCTACATTAGATGTTTGCACTGGTGCAGCTCTCTGGGTGGCTACAATCCCAGTGTAGCTAAGGCCTAAATGTAAACTTCACTGATGTTTTAATCATTAATCTCTTTTATCTATCACTACAGCTGTCTCTGAAGAGCTTCAGTAACTCACAAGAGTGAGGAGGGGAGAAAGAGGGGGCACACTGTAGAAAAGATCATTTTTATTGCCCACTCTCATATTCTCATCTGCAGTTGTTCCTTCATTTAGAATTAAAAAGCGTGTTAATCCCATCTAATATGGCTGTGGAAAATATTTACATTCACTTCAGAATATGTTTGTTTTGCTTGTTAATAAAAACACTTAAAAATTCAAATAATCTCCTCTCATCAGTCTCTACTTTATCTATACAGCACTATTCAGCTCCCTCTTTCCTTCCATCACTTGTGTCCTTCCCTCTTTCATTCTTGTTTCTTCCTGTGTTTTTCTCGTTTCTTCCTGTACCTGTCTTTTCTTCTCTCTCTCCCTCTGTTTTTCCTATTCTGTTCCTCTTCCCTTCTCTGTACGTGCCCCCCCAATCCCTTTCTCTTTTTTCTGTACTCTTTCTTATGGTTTCTCTTTCTGTATGAATCTTTTTGTACCTCTCTTGCTTTCTGTCTGTCTCCCTGGTTTCCTTTCTGTCACCTTCACTGGAATGTTGGCAGAGACATTATTTTCAAAGAAACACAGGAACTGACTGACTAAATAAAGTATCTAGGAACGGGTCAGGAGGTTCCTATTCCAGAAGGGTCTGTATTCTGAGAGCCCTTTCTCCCTTTTTAGCAAAGGGGACTGTTACATTCCATGCCCACCCCCAACCCCATTTGGCGTCAGGATCTTCCGCCTCCACTCACACATAGACCTTGGCCAGGAGTGATGGATTGCACTGCAGTAAGGGCTGGGATCACTGCAGGAAAGGGAGGAGTCGTCACACTGCCAGCGTCAGGGCAGAAAGGAGGGAGTGGGGACTGAGCGCAAGAGGCGAGGGGGCGGAGATGTCTGGGAGGGTGTGTGTTGCCTGTCTGCAGACTACTGCACCATTCTGATTTTGGCTGAGCATCTTGGAGAGCAGAGTTTTGAAAGATGGAGCCAAAAGAGGCACAAGGCAGAACGAGCTCTGGCTGCAGATGGAGGCTGCCACAAGGGCAACAGGAGAATGGCTGAGAGAGAAAGAGAGATGAGATGAGATGAGTGCATTCTTATGTGATACAATAACCATGTAACATACACATTAGTACTAGATCTCTCTCTAGTTCTTTCTGAAACTATAGCAGGCAGGGCTATGGCACAAATGTAGAAACATACAAAAGGTCAAATGATGCAATCTGAAAGTATATTGAAACATATTTTCATTGTACTCGAGAGGAAGATTACAACATGATCATTGGTCAGTCACGGTGCATCAGTAGAGCTATGCATACGTCTCAGTGTAGGAATAGCAGGAGATGCTGCGGGTTAAAACGAAGATGCATGAGCAGAGCTGCTCGGGGTGGGGAAAGAGGAAGCATGATGGAATAACAGGGGGTGCTACAGGAAAAGAAGGAGGTGCATATGGGAAACTGGTAGCTTGAGGCAGGACTGGACTAGCAAGGGATGCTATGGGTCGGGGTTGAGGGGCACTGGAAGACTTTTGGGTAGAGTTCCCAGGACTGCAGCACCTTTTGGAGCTGTTAAGGCTAGGGTAACCAGACAGGAAGTGTGAAAAATTGGGATGGGAGTGGGGGCAATAGGTGCCTATATAAGACAAAGTCCCAAATATCAGGACTGTCCCTATAAAATTGGGACATCTGGTCATCCTAGTTAAGGCCAGAACAACTGATTTTCTTTGAAGCCAGTGGGGATGGTGGAGGAAGAGCTGACTGAAAATGTTTATGCCCTCATGAATTCTGGCAGAGGCAATGACAACATACTCCCTTTGCTGGGTTTATATTTATTTACATTTTTGCTGGATTTACATTTATAAATAGCAGATCACCACACACACACACACAATTACAATGAATATAGCACTGATAATTCTTGGCTAGCACATTTCCCTTCCTCTCTTTTCTCTTCCTTTCTTTCCTTTCTGCCTTTGTTCTTTTCTCTGTTTTCTCCATCTGTTTCTTACTCCCTGTCCACATTTCTTTCCTGTTGCTCCCTTTCCCCTTCTTTTAATATCTTGCACTCCATTTCTTTCATCATTCTTTCTTCATCAGCCTCTGTCATTTATTTTATCCATCCTTTTCTATCCCTTCATCTTACTCTTTTCTTCTATCAATTACTTTCTCTCCCCTCAGGCTTGATTCTCCACTGCCTACATCATGTGCCATTTTATACACTGCCCCCCATTTTGCCCAGATAAAAAATGACAACCCTGGGTTCAAAGCAGTGGAGAAACATGCCCAGAATCTCTTCTACTTTCTTTCTCTCTGAGTCACATGAGAAGATCTCACACAGGCACGCAGTGGGAAATGCAGATGGTTGGGGGAAGGACTATAAGGAGATGGAGGGTGTGTCTGGTATTCATGCAATCAGCCTGCAGGAGGCTGCCTGGCCCCTGCAACTCCTCCCAGTGACTCCCACACAATTCCCTTTCCTCTGTTTCAGATGCTTCTCCCACACTCCCCGCTCTGGCCATTCCCCCCTCCCACCGCCATCCTTTGCCGACATCACACTGCACCAACTACAGCTGCCAGCTGCAATGACCTACTTCTGCCCACTCCGCAAAGCCTCTTTCTCCTCCATACCTTCACTGGCTGCAGCAGAAGAAAAGGGAGCAGAGTCACCCCACACCCCAATCAACCTCCTAATTACTGCTTCTGTAATGCTGCCCCACAAGGAATAAAAGATCCTAGAGACATCCCCCTCTCTCCCCCTGTCCTCACAATCTGCTCCATATGTTTAGTGCAGGCAAAGGGCACTGAACATATAACCACACTTGCTCAGTGCCAGGAGACAGTTTAAAGAGAATCTGATGGAGTGATCCCTCTCTGCAACAATGAGTTTAGTCTCAAAAGCCCCTCACCTCCATCCAACTCATCATCTAGTGCAACTGTCATACCAGATGCAAAATATCATGGGAGCTGGGATAACCCACAGGGGCTCTTTAACATGCTCCATAAAGCTCTTTGGCTCATAGGGCGAATGTTTATCATCCCTTTTCTGGTCCTACCCCTAAGACACAGCACTCTGCACCTGCATCAAACCATGCCCACCAACCCTTGAAATACCATCAACATTAGCAAAGGACAATGTGGGAAATAGATGGAGGACCAAAACAAGACAGTCAAAGAGAACAGATGGCAAGAACAAGAGACAGAGAGAAGGAACTTTCCTAAGGCAGAAATAGAGAAAGAAAAAAGTAGAAAGAAACAGAAAGTGAGAGAAGGAATTAGAGAAGAGAGAGGACCAGAAAGCTGCAAGGGGGGAAAGATGCCTGAAGGAAAGAATCATATAGAAAGAGAGAAAGACATGGAGAGAGAGAAAAAGAGGAAGAAAGATGGGTATGCAGAAAATTGGAAAGGCCAAGGTGGATGATAGACGATTACATAGAAGCCCCATCCCACCACCCACTTTCTACCTGTTGGGGGTCTAATCCAAAAAATTCTCTTAAAGTGCTGCTGAACACCTCAAGCTGCAGCCGTTCATCTCAGCCCATTTCTGTGCCCCCTAAAGCAAACTTTCTCTCAAAGGCCACCATATTCCTCCCATCTCTCTAACTCCACAGCATTATTCCCTTTCCCTGCGGTGCCATTTTAGCAGCAGCTGCACTGTCCCTCCTCATGGGACCAACCACTAGGGTGACCAGGTGCCCCCACTTTATAGGGACAGTCCCAATTTTGGGTCTTTTTTTTAATATAAGCTCCTGTTACCCTTCCATCCCCGTCCTGATTTTTCACAGTTGCTTTGTGGTCACCCTACCAACTATAGACTGGTTAAGCAGGGGACTTGAGATGGATCGATGTCAGTGGTTTCTGAATGTATGTAACTGGCTCCTCTATCTTTATGTCTGTAGTAATTTAGGTCCCCCCTTCCCCACCCCTCCCCAGGTACATATAGCGCCACGCAGCTCTGAAGGCAGGGCTGAGCCAGCACCAGAATAGAATTAAGGATGGCAATATAAAAAGTGATACTCATCAATATCACTTTTCACAGCACACTTTGCACCCCATTGCCACCCTGACTTCTGCACTGCTACTGCCACCCTGGGGTTGACTGCTGGAGCTCAGTCCTCTCCTGGTGTGGGATTTGGGGGGGGAGGACAGGGGGAAGGAGAGCCCAAGTGGCGGGGCTCCAGCTGTTCCCTTTATCCCGCCTCCCGGGTGTGCAGGGCCCTTCTGCAGGAGCCCAAGCCACCTGGGGCTGACAGCTAGAGCTCTCCTCGCTCCCCCCCAAATAAAAAGCACACAGCTGGCGTCTGCTTTGATACATTCCCATACCTCCCTTGGGAGGCACTCCCCCCAGTTTGAAAACCATTGATCTACATGATTCTCCACTTCTATCCCTATGTGTCTATTTGTAATTCTACCTGCCTGGTGATCTCTTTCCCTTTTTCTAATGTACACAAAATTATGGTATGGCAAGCTTCTGGCCTTTGTAAGTTACCAGCCAAGCAAAGTGTGCTGTCTAGTCCCCACATCCTGACCCCCTCAAATGCCCACAATCAGACAGGGTACATCTTGTTATGTCCCATCTAGCCCATTCCTCTGGGGACCAGCGCAGGACTAGGGTTACTCTCCAGGGTTTTGTCCACTTGTCCTAGTTTCAAATGAGATGAACAAATGAACTCGCCCTGCTTTTTCTGGGGAGACTGTTCCACAATCGAATAGACCTTTTCCCTGGATTCAGTTTGATCCCATGATTATTTCTAGTTTACATCAAACAATTCTTCTCCTTCCTAGGGGTTTGTACCTTTAACATGCTTAACAGCTGGGTTAGGATATGCCCTCCCCAGGCCCATTAGTTAAGCTACACCTGCTTAGGGTGATCAGATGTCCTGATTTTATAGGGACAGTCCTGATTTTGGGGTCTGTTTCTTATACAGGTTCTTGTTACCTCCCCCCCCCATCCCGCCCACACACAATTCCTGTCCCGATTTTTCACACTTGCTATGTGATCACCCTCGCCCCCAGCTCAACCGAGTGAATGTCTCCAGTTCGGGAAGTCAGGAGGGGAAAGAAACAGGCACGAAAAAGAGAAACAATGTAAATAGATATAAATTAGCAGCACCTTTTCCAGCTCCTCTCTCCTCCGCCTCCCTCTGTCTCCCCCCTGCTGCAGCCGATCTCAGCCCCCTACCCCCGATGCGGCCCCACCCGTCCTGCCTGCGTGTCTGAGGAGCGCGTAGGGGTTTGGGGAGCCAACTCAGTGATTCTGCTCAGCACGCACTGAGCTCAGAGGAGAGCAGCGGGAGGGGGGAAGGCAAAACGGGCGTTTAGCCATCCCCACGCTGACTGCAGAGACCTTGCTGCTGGGGCCGGTTCTAGCCGGCTGGCACTGGGTGATGTGAGAGCTGCAGAGAGCTGAGTTGCTGCAGCTACACAGCTATTGCTGCAGGGGAAAATATGGAGGATTCAGATACGCACACACAATGCAATGCACATAAACAACCAGCTTACAGGCGGCCACACCACGCAACGACACAAATGCAGGCACATACTCATACTAACGATGCCGAATGCCCACATACTCACACTGCAATATGCTCACACGCATTCATTTGTGAGCATTCCTATACAATAACATACTGGCACATATACTAATGCACCCCCACGCACTAACACACCCAGTCACATAGCCACTAACAGCCAATGCACTGACATGCTCAACATCATGTACTCCTGCATACTAGCACACCCCCATCCAGTTGGAATAATAGAATATCAGGGTTGGCACGGACATCAAGAGATCACCTAGTTCAACCCCCTGCTCAAAGCAGGACCAATCTCTAATTAAATCTTCCAACAGATTTTTGCCCCAGATCCCTAAATGGCCCCCTCAGGGATTGAGCTCACAACCCAGACAAATGCACTCTTATACCCCCTGATTATAGCAGGGCAAGTGACCTGCTATAGTGAAGGTTAAAACTAGTTTCTGTTTTAAGCTTGACTCTAGTAAGTGCTCTGAAAATCTACACCGTTCTCATATTGTTTTGCTGTACTCATGTCACACATACTCACACAAGCCACCCAAGTAATTACGCACAGTCACATGACATGCCAACGCATATGCACATGTACATGGGAGCAGCAAATAAATTAATCTCGATCAGTGGGTTGCAGAGCATAAAATTGAATTGCCTGCTCTCAACCTTTTTACCCCTTCCGCAACTTCCCGTTCACCTTCCTGTCTCCAGACTTCCGTGCAATTTCCCTCTGCCATTCCCTCCTACCACTGATATTTTTTATTTCTTTATTTTTTTGCTCCTTCCCTCCCTAGGGTCAAGTGGTTTCCTCACTGATTTGTTATACATACTGGTGTGCAGTTGGCGCACTGCTAACAGATGCTCCCAACCCATGTCCATAATTTTATGATAGACTGTTTCC